>JAXCGZ010000015.1:232500-255000 GCA_037179515.1 Halocaridina rubra
ATACTGGAATATGATTGCAAGAAATGTCGCAAATGAAAGGTCAAACTATTGTAAAAGTAAAAGAAAAAATATTGGATGCACCTGAGACTAAGGCCCGATTTCTTAAACAGTGTAAACCTAGGATACTATATTGTTAGTTAGCTAGCACACAAATGGATTTCATAAACGCATCTGAAGCGGTTCTGTGTATGGCTAGGATCCCTTACTAGATCCTAGCCATACACAGAACCGCGTCAGATGCGTTTATGAAACCCATTTGTGTGTGTCTAGCTAACTAACAATATGGTATCCTAGGTTTACACTGTTTAAGAAATCGGGCCTAAGATAGCTAAAAGTAACCAGAAGGAGTGGATTGATATAGTGGTTAGGCTATTATACACGTAGTGTAAACTAGCATTATAAAAGCAGTGTATATGAAAAGTATAGGAAAATAAAGAGAAAAATACCCAAGCTTTTCTTTTTAGATTGAAAAAGGTGAACCAGTTACAGAGGTAAAATGCCTGAAATCATATTTACTTCTGGAGAAAAACCCGCTGGCACTTCTGTTTCGGGCATCATTAGAAACAAGTAAGCAAGAAAGCACACATCTTGATAAAGAAAAAAAAAGAGGAAAATCTAACCCAATTGAAAATAAGGACTATGGAAGGATGTAGGCCTACTCTCTAAGCGGGTGATACTAAATGCATGAATATTGTGCTGGTGCTGTAACATTGATGGCAGAGATATCAAGGATCCTTTGCTGCTTCTGGTGCTAATGTTTCTAAGATATTTACTTTATCATTAAGACCTATACTTATGTCAGTCGTTATGGTTCTAGCTTTGCCTTCTTGTAAATGCTTTAAATATTGACTGCAGCTATTTTTCCAGTCATCAGATTGTATAATAGGAAGGGTAGATATATATATTTAAGCATCTTACATATATGAGTCTAATCCAACATACTTCACCAGGAAGCTGCTGTTGGTGACTGTTGCTTTCTCAGCTTGGGAAAACTATTCCAATATCTGGTGATTTGCATCGTTTTCCAGCAAGAAACAGTTTATTGATGACAATAATCATAAAAAAAAAAATGAGTATGGAAGATATATAGTCATGACAAAAACACAGACATAAATGTATATATACATCGACTGCTGTTAGTTTTGGTTAATTCAACGGAAATAGAATAATAAGTCTTGTGTTAATATATCGAATCTCTAATGGATTCCCTGTTAGTATGATAAGGTAAAATATTAAAATTAATATATAAAAGAAAGTTGCAGCAAAGGTTCTCCTAAGGATCTCTCTCCAACCAGAGAAGCACTCACACGTCACCAAAAGATATGGACTTCTGGAGGGGTCTGATGGAGGTGGTTGGGCCAGAGGATTTCAAGATGCCTGTGGGAAGCGACTCAGGCTCATCGCAATCCTTTCTGCTGCTGCTACCTTCAAGAGGGAGGGATTAAAAAGGATACATCAGATCTACTCTCTAGGGCAAATGTCTCAAGACATACAAGGTTTTTAAACTGCAATTAGGTATTGCCTTATCATGATCATACTCGCTACTATGACGAGCTATACCGCAATTATTTCAAGATCATGAAAAGCTTCATATATAATATATATATATATATATATATATATATATAATATATATATATATATATATATATATATATATATATATAATATAAATATATATATATATATATATATATATATATATATATATATATATATATATATATATATATATATATATATATATATATATATATATATATATACATATGCATATACATATACATATACATATACAAATACATACATATATATATATATATATATATATATATATATATATATATATATATATATATATATATATATATATATATATACATACATACATACATACATACATATATATATATATATATATATATATATATATATATATATATATATATATATATATATATATATATATATATCGTTTTACACTTATCTCATTCATTAAAATAAACTTAATAGTAGTAGATATTTAATGGAAAAAATTCTTTAACTACTCACTGTAAACATTACTGCTAAAAAAAAAAGAGAAAAGACAGAAGCAGAGAATTTTATGTAAAGTTTTCAGTCGCAATGTACATACAATTCTACGATGTTTATTGACAGTGCTCTCAAGATTTTTCTAGATAAGAAACACATTTATTCACTGAATGATAGGAAAAGTATAAACAATTTTATAATCAAGACATGTGCAATTTTCAAATTGAACTCTTTATCATCTCCGTATGATAAAGAGTAAAATTAACTACTCTCCTATTCGAAAAAAAAAGCTCAAACTCCTGAATATAAAACTACCTCTCATTTAATTTGCAATATTACTCATGAGTAAAAGTGACAAGTTTTGCGCTATATTTCGTCTTGAAGTGAAAAACTCAAAACTTTCTATTCTTTAATAAACTTTTCTTTACTTACCTGGGTATTACTTAATAGCTGGAATGTCAGAATTACAAAATTAATGACGAAAGTTGGAACACAGAGGATTTTAAAATCTGCTTAAGTATGGCAGCTATTCTAAAATTATTAGAAAATGCTTGTATATCATGCATGTTGGAATAATGATATTCGTTTAAGAAAAGAAAAAAGAAAGTAAATGAAATTCCTTAGATATATCGCAGTGTCCTGACAGATACTGCAAGTATCACTACATTGCAATTCTGAAGAACTTCTGCAACTCACCTTCTGAAGAGTCATCAGAGGTTTCATGGCCAATACTCCTGTATTTTGTTGAGAGAGAAGCTACCGGGCTTAAGTTGTTATTATGAACAATAGTTGTGGAAAAACATCCATTCACTAGACTACCAGAGGGTATAGACTCTGTTTCAGAGGAAATGCTGGAGAGACTTGAGGGCGAATCTACTGGTAAATCCTGAGCGTTAAGGCGTTGCCGAATATTAGAGCGCTTTAACGTGGAGTTAAGTTCGCTTTGCAATTCGTCCCTCTCGTTTCCATTGAATTTACTTGTCCCATTCACTTCCACAGTGATGGGAGCTGTTCCTGGGAGAAAGCCCATTTTAACTGGTGGTGGTCTGTTGTTCGGTGACGGGTAGGTACCAATGGAGATTAGAGGTTTCCCAGGTCTGTCTTGCTTGGCAGTTGTATGCACACTCTGCACCCATGCTGGATTAGAAGATTTTTTTCCTGAATTTTGTTCCTCTTTTATTACCTTTGAAGATTTGGCATTGGGACTTGTGGAAGGTGGCCATACTGGAGATGAAGATTTCTCTACTGGTTTATATTCTTCTATCACAATATTTTTACCATTTGTGGGACGTAGAGAGTACTTCATAACTACTGATGGCTTAGAGGTACTGCCTCCGGCCTGCTCATTCTGTTGCTGGAAAACAGACACCAATTATATGGTGAAAAACAAATGGTGAATAGAAATTTTATGTTTATACATTCTCGGTTAAGTAAGACTTCTTTTGACAGATATTTAATTAAATTTGTGGCACACAACATAGGTTTTCTATGATCTTCATAATATTTACTAATTATGCAATAAACACATGAATACACACATTCATATTCAATCCTAAATTACAATGCAACAGCAAAATAAAAACATTGACAATTTAAACAAAGAAGAGCTGAATATAAAAGGCATTGCTATTTTTGCATTGCTTGATTTCATTGGCTATATACGTTGTAGCATCCTCTTAAATTGTGCTCAAAAGTTACTACAGATATTAAATAGCAATTTCCACAGCTATGAGGTGCTCTCTGGAGAAGAAGCTTAAGTGACCATGCAAAATATAGTTCTAATATCCCATATATTTTCCTTTAGAAAGTGATGAATATCATAAAAATACCTAACAAACTATAATGATTATACATCGTGAAGTAAAATTGATTGTGAATTTTAACAAATATTGTAGTTTGTATTAACCGAAACATAAAAATAAAGGATGACTACAAGTGGAATAAAACTGATAAAATAGTGCAGCCTTATCAGTGAAAAGCAATATATGTATGCCTGTTGTAGGAATAAAGTCTATGTGATAATGTGCGGCATCACTTGTTGAAAGGAAATATTAATATCAAATATAAAATTTGTTCTATGCTATAATTGATACTTTTCAGGTGAGCATGCTGCATGAGTCGAGTTGTGAGAGATAAAGAAACTGGACAACACTCACAGCAGAGGGAAGCGGGATGAGCGATGCAGGCATTGGGGGCGGGTGGGGCGGGAATCCTGATGCTGGAGCATTGAGCCTATAAGGTAGGGTTGTAGTAGACTTTGGGTTGAAGCTGGACTGGGACACTGAGTAAGGACTAGAAGATTTAGAGTGGGTTGCTGCAGAGTTGGACAATGCACCAGGTCTATTTACAGGTTTGATTTGCCCAGGCTTGGTGAGAGGTAAGGCGACAGGATTATTTACATTCCTCTGAAAGGATTTTAAAACGGAAGGAGGTGGTGGAGGAGGAGGTGGAGGAGGAGGGGGTGGTTTATTAGTAGGTACCTGGCTCTCCTTGAATGGAGAAGATGCTGAAGAATTTAGTTTGCTACTCTTTGCAGGGCCATTGTTGAGCCTTTCATTCCATTTGCTGACTGAAGAGCTTTCACCATTAATCAAGTGGCCAGATTTGTTGAGGCCATTGATTTCAGCATAACCAGTATTGCTATTGGAAGCTGGTTTACAGACACCCACTGTATTTTGATTCATTCTGCTTATAATTTTGGAGCTAAATTCAATGCTGCCAGGTGCAGTGATAGTTCTGGTCACTTTCTGATGATTTGCAACCTCTGTTGCAAATGGTTTTTCTTCTTTAACCACCTCACCAGAAGTATCTTTCGTATCAAACATACGCTTATGTGCCAACTTGAATTCTTCCATCAACTGTAAAAAGATAAAAATAAAAATGCACTAGAAACTCGCAATTAACTTCCGTTTGAAGTACATAAATTTAAATCAAAGCTATGAATGTTGATGCATATGCATAGCAGGCATGATAATGGTAGCATTGAAATTTCTCTAATGTTGTGTTTGACATACATTTAGGTAAGTACATGGTTCAAAACGACAAGACAAGAAGTAATAGACAAGTGAAGACCATTACATACCAGTATTTGAGAAGAACTTTAGCATTATATACCTTCAGAGTTGGGAAGCCAATGACAACCTCAGTCTTGGAGATAGAAACCCACGCTAGAGTATTTTATATTAATTAAAATCAAGTTTTGGCTTTCCACAGAAAGAGAATGATCAAAATCCCCAAGAACCTCCTTGTTATAGTCATATTCCTACCTTATCATGTTGAGCCCGTTTAGGATCACTTATGACACTTTTGCGTTTCTCATTCTTGAAGGCATCGATTTTATCTTGAATTATCTTGGCTTTTGCACCATCGTCACCATTTACTGCAGTTTGTGCCTCCTGTCGAGAAACGTTATAGTAATATACTTAATAGCAATGAAATAAAATTAAATGTAAACAGAGTATAAAATATTGACTATTCATATATATTTTTTGTATGAAGACACGCGGTGATTTAGTAGTAGAGCGCACAAGTTGGGAAGTGATGAGCCTGGCATTCGTGAGTTCGATCCCACTGCGAGGCGTTAGGAAGGGTATCCAGCCTAAATCCCCCGGCTCCAACCAGTCTGTGTCTAACCCTAGTCAAATGGGGACTCATTGAAACATAAAACATAAAAAAAATTAAAGCCTGTCTTAAATGGATGTTTTTCCTTTGAAACATTGCATCCAGATATAGTTTCTGGAAAAAAAAAGAAAAAAAAAAGAAAAAAAAATCAAACAAAAAGAATCACACAGCCGTTGAAGAAATATATCAGTATATATTAGCACTTACTCTGACAAATAATATTTGCAAAATAATTGAAAAGAGTAGGCCTTTTCCACAATTATTACGCAAGATATAGCTAGTCCCTAACCCTCCAGAATTTCAATTTGCATCATCTGTTTACATTTCCGCATTGTTTAGTTATCTACATTGCTTTTTCAAGACCGCTCCATTACGTATACAGTATTCATGAACATAAGTAGTATTGTATGCATTAGACCTAACATGACTTTCATACTAGTCTGACAAAAATCTTTAAGTAACCTTTGTTATAATTGACCTTTTTCTTTAGAGCTAAATATAAGCATTTAGAATATGAGAGTTTATGGAACAAAAATTCCCAGTAATTCACGAAAAAAGTAGAATTTGAAACACCTTCAGGCAAGAAAAATTCTCTCTATTCATACAAAACCTTTGTCACTGTAATAACCGTTCTGCATCAATATTCTATACGGAATCCATTGTAAACGGGCACAGTCTCGCTAGAATAATACTCTCTCTCTCTCTCTCTCTCTCTCTCTCTCTCTCTCTCTCTCTCTCTCTCTCTCTCTCTCTCTCTCTCTCTCTCTCTCTCTCTCTCTCTCTCTCGTGTGTATGAATGTCAGGATTACTGAGTGTCGAAAACATGATAACGTCATACTATTATATTTCGCCTTTAACTCATCGTCATTTATTGGTAAACGTTTTAAACCGCTTTATATCTTGAGTGTGTAATATTATAATAGAGTTGACAGTTTCTATCTATGCATGGAGAACGCTTCATATTTAACGATTCCTAAATCGGTTTAAAACGTTTACCAATAAATGACGTTGACTTAAAGGCGAAATATAATAGTGTGACGTTATCATATTTTCGACACTCAGTAATCCTGACATTCATACACACGGAGAGAGAGAGAGAGAGAGAGAGAGAGAGAGAGAGAGAGAGAGAGAGAGAGAGAGAGAGAGAGAGAGAGAGAGTATTATTCTAGCGAGACTGTGCCCGTGGTGTGTGTGTGTGTGTGTGTGTGTGATTACCTAATTGTGATTACCTAATTGTGTTTACGGGAAAGAGCCCAAAGCTCGTATCTTCCCGTCTCCTGATCGGTTCCATTTTAGACTTAGTGATACTTATCATACCTGTCCTTAAAACTATGGATTGAGATAGCATTGACTACCTCCTCGCTTAGCCAATTCCAATTATCAACTACTCTTACACTGAAAAAGTATTTCCTTACATCCTGCAAAGAAGTTTTCTTACGAAGCTTCAAACTATGATCTCTAGTTCTAGAGCCAGCCATATCAAAATATCGATCCATATCCACTCTATCATAACCTTGAAGAAATTTAAAGACTGTCACCATATCCCCCCTCACTCTTCTAGCTTCGAGTGATGGTAAGTCTAATTCCCTCAGCCTCTCATCATAACTGAGATTGCGTATTTCTGGCACCAGTTTCGTGGCATGTCTTTGAACTTTTTCAAGCTTAGCTATGTGCTTTTTCAAGTGCGGATTCCAAAAGGGGGCTGCATATTCGAGTTTTGGCCTCACATAGGTTACATAAATATTTCTGAACATTTCCTTGTCCATGTGCCTGAAGGCTACCCTTACATTTGATAAGAATGCATATGCTGCCCTTACTATGCCATTTATATGTATTTCTGGAGACAAATCTGCTAGTATGTTTACTCCTAGATCTCTCTCATTTTCTGTCTCTTGAAGTTGTACTCCAGCCACCGAGTAGTCAAGCTTGGGCTTTCTTGAACTTGCACCCATTCTCATTACCTTACATTTTGAAGTATTGAATTTCATTAGCCACTTTTCTGACCACTCATGCAGATTATTTAGATCCTCCTGAAGTTCTCTACCATTGTTCTCGTTTTTCACTTTCTTCACAATCTTTGCATCATCTGCAAACATATTCATGAATGAATTTACAGACTCTGGTAGGTCATTTACATATACAAGGAACAAAAGTGGCCCTAAAACTGAACCCTGTGGAACTCCACTACTAACTCTTCTCCATTCAGACACTGAGTGTCTTACTCTAACCCTCTGTTCCCTTCCTTCTAAGTAAGTTTTTATCCATTCTAAAACATTTCCACCTATTCTAGCCATTGATTATAGCTTCCTAATAAGTCTCCCATGTGGAACAGTGTCAAACGCTTTCTGGAAGTCTAGGAATATGCAATCTGCCCAGCCCTCTCTTTCCTGTAAGATTTGGCTTACCTCATCATAAAATTCTAATAAGTTTGTTACTGTTGATCTACCTTCTCTGAAACCATGTTGCCTCACTGACAAAAAGTTGAAGGATTCCAAGTGAAGAGAGATATGTTTCCTTAGTAGTTTCTCCATAACTTTGCAAACTATGCTGGTCAAGGAAACTGGTCTATAGTTCAGAGCCGTATCCCTCCTTCCCTTTTTGAAGATAGGTATCACATTTGCTTGTTTCCAGCATCTTGGAATCTCCCCCGACTCCAGTGACTCCTTAAATATGATACTTAGTGCCACTGATATTGTGTTTGCGCATTTTTTAAGCACATGAGGGGATATGTCATCAGGACCTGTAGCTTTATGAACATCTAAATCCATCAGCGCTTTGCATACCTCTGTGGCTGTAAGGTTGATGTTCTCTACTACCGGCCCTTGAGCTTCTATCACTGCAATCTGAGGGGGTGGGGTATTTTCTACTGTAAATACTGACTGAAACTCCTTGTTCAATTCTTTGCAGATCTCTTCATCCGTCTCAGTGATGCTTCTATCCGCTCTCTTTAGCCTTAAAACCTGTTCTTTTACCTTCAGTTTTCCTCTGATAAAGCTGTGGAAAAGCTTGGGATTTTCTTTAGCCTTCCTGGTGATGTCCCTCTCATAGACTCTCTCTGCCTCTCTCCCTTTACTTAGGTAGTCATTTCTTGCTCTTTTGTAGGTTTGCCAGGCATTTATGTTTTTTCTCCTCCTATACCTTTTCCAGCATTTGTCTCTCCACTCCTTAGCTCTTTTACACCCATTATCGAACCATTTCTCTCTGGCATGAATTACACCTACTTTGGTGACAGGTGTGTGTGTGTGTGTGTGTGTGTGTGTGTGTGTGTGTGTGTGTGTGTGTGTGTGTGTGTGATTACCTAATTGTGTTCACGGGAAAGAGCCAAAGGCTCGTATCTTCCCGTCTCCTGATCGGTTCCATTTTCTACTTAGTGATACTTATCATACCTGTCCTTAAAGCTACTGATTGAGATAGCGTTAACTACCTCCTCGCTTAGCGAATTATAATTATCAACTACTCTTACACTGAAAAGGTATTTCCTTACATCCTGCAAAGAAGTTTTCTTACGAAGCTTCAAATTCTGACTTCTAGTTCTAGAGCCTGCCATATCAAATTATCGATCGCTATCCACTCTATCATAACCATGAAGGAATTTAAAGACTCTCACCATATCCCCTCTCAATCTTCTAGCTTCGAGTGATGGTAAGTCTAATTCCCTCAGCCTCTCATCATAACTGAGATTACGTATTTCTGGCACCAGTTTCGTGGCGTGTCTTTGAACTTTTTCAAGCTTAGCTATGTGTTTTTTCAAGTGCGAATTCCAGAAGGGGGTTGCATATTCGAGTTTTGGCCTCACATAGGTTACATAAATATTTCTGAACATTTCCTTATCCATGTGCCTGAAGACTACCCTAACATTTGATAAGAATGCATATGCTGCCCTTACTATGCCATTTATATGTATTTCTGGAGACAAATCTGCTAGTATGTTTACTCCTAGATCTCTCTCATTTTCTGTCTCTTGAAGTTGTACTCCAGCCACCTAGTAGTCAAGCTTGGGCCTTCTTGCACTTGTACCAATTCTCGTTACCTTACATTTTGAAGTATTGAATTTCATTAGCCACTTTTTTGACCACTCGTGCAGACTATTTAGATCTTCCTGAAGTTCTCTACCATTGTTCTCGTTTCCTACTTCTTCACAATCTTTGCATCATCTGCAAACATATTCATAAAAGAATTTACACACTCTGGTAGGTCATTTACATATACAAGGAACAAAAGTGGCCCTAAAACTGAACCCTGTGGAACTCCACTACTAACTCTTCTCCATTCAGACACTGAGTGTCTTACTCTAACACTCTGTTCCCTTTCTTCTTAGTAAGTTTTTATCCATTTCAAGACATTTCCACCTATTCTAGCCATTGCTTGCAGCTTCCTAATAAGTCTTCCATGTGGAACAGTGTCAAACGCTTTCTGGAAGTCTAGGAATATGCAATCTGTCCAGCCCTCTCTTTCCTGTAAGATTCGGCTTACCTCATCAAAAAATTCTAATGAGTTTGTTACTGTTGATCTACCTTCTCTGAAACCATGTTGCCTCACTGACAAAAAGTTGAAGGATTCCAAGTGAAGAGAGATATGTTTCCTTAGTAGTTTCTCCATTACTTTGCAAACTATGCTGATCAAGGAAACTGGTCTATAGTTCATGTGTGTGATTACCTAATTGTGATTACCTAATTGTGTTTACGGGAAAGAGCCCAAAGCTCGTATCTTCCCGTCTCCTGATCGGTTCCATTTTAGACTTAGTGATACTTATCATACCTGTCCTTAAAACTATGGATTGAGATAGCATTAACTACCTCCTCGCTTAGCCAATTCCAATTATCAACTACTCTTACACTGAAAAAGTATTTCCTTACATCCTGCAAAGAAGTTTTCTTACGAAGCTTCAAACTATGACCTCTAGTTCTAGAGCCAGCCAGATCAAAATATCGATCCCTATCCACTCTATCATAACCATGAAGGAATTTAAAGACTGTCACCATATCCCCCCTCACTCTTCTAGCTTCGAGTGATGGTAAGTCTAATTCCCTCAGCCTCTCATCATAACTGAGATTGCGTATTTCTGGCACCAGTTTCGTGGCATGTCTTTGAACTTTTTCAAGCTTAGCTATGTGCTTTTTCAAGTGCGGATTCCAAAAGGGGGCTGCATATTCGAGTTTTGGCCTCACATAGGTTACATAAATATTTCTGAACATTTCCTTGTCCATGTGCCTGAAGGCTACCCTTACATTTGATAAGAATGCATATGCTGCCCTTACTATGCCATTTATATGTATTTCTGGAGACAAATCTGCCAGTATGTTTACTCCTAGATCTCTCATTTTCTGTCTCTTGTAGTTGTACTCTAGCTACCGTGTGTGTGTGTGTGTGTGTGTGTGTGTGTGTGTGTGTGTATCTTGTATGATATGTTAAGCATATAGATTAGTAGTATTGAGAAGACGAAGCATGGCCTGAGCAAACTATTAAGTTAATGAATAGAGATCATCCTTTTATGAATGGTGCGTGATTTTTCCTACATAATATGACAGTCAAGGGCTTTCCATTTTAACTTAACTTAAGGCTTTCCCTGGATAAAGTTTTTGTCAAACAGGTAGATAAAGTTAAACCACTGAACGGGATTTAGACTTTTAAGCTACTGAATTCTTCTTTAGGAAAAACTTCCTAGTAATGTTTAATAATGAATTAATTCAGTATATTGATGAACTGCAATACCCCAGGGCTGAAAAGCCTTATTGAATTCTTCAACTAATATATATATATATATATATTTATATATATATATATATATATATATATATATATATATATATATATATATATATATATATATATATATATATATATATATATATATATATATATATATATATATATATATATGACGACCAACATTGATGAAGTCAATAAAAACATATATGTGTGTATGGGCCAAGTAGTAGCGTCTACTAAGGTTTGTTTTCTTTCCTTAATTCATCGGAGATAAAGCTTGTTCACCTGCATGCTTATCAGGAATGTTTCATAGCCATATTGCAAACAACCTCTGGAGCTCTATTACAAGAGCTAGGTGTGTATAATCTCTACGGTAGATGATATATTTTTTTTTTACTGATAAAGTTGTGCAATGCTGACAAACTGCAAAAGTTATTTGCAACACTACAATCCGTCCATTTTTCTGATTGGGATGGGATGGGATCATTGGGATGTTTGAAATAACATTTTATAAGCAAATGAGGTTCAAGAATGAGTGTTTTATCATGCCCTCAAAAATATATCTCAGCCAGTTCAATATCAACCACGAGAGTATCTTAAATTTTTTCTGAGTAATTATACAGAAGATACCCCTGAAATTTTCCTTTTTTTCCAGATTATGGAGGGCACCTGCAACAAAAATCATATAAGAGAAAACGCTGTCTTCACAACCTGGAATGCTCTGTGAAAATTATCATGGTTTGATTACAGGGCGCTCACTCTTTCAAACTTGCAATTTATGTGGACGTTTGTTATAATGTATTGCGTTGCTTTTACAAACAATGGAAAATATGATATAGAGTTTAATAATATACTGATCATGCGTTATGGTAACGTAATATAAGTGTGAATGAATATGGTGTCGGGGGACTCATGGCATTCTCATTTATTGCAACAATGTGCAAATTCATCAGATTTCCCATATCCTATTGGGATATATTAGGGGTAGTATGCCAAAGATTTCTCACACCTGCTAACACAGTGAACTGTGATGGATGAGTGTGAGGAGAGTTGCCATGTGATGAGGCGGTAGGGTAAACCAGCTGCAGCTGTCGGGTCTCACTGTAGCATATCCTTGCCCGCTTACCTTGTGGCTGACCCAAGCAAGGTGGGAAGGGGGACATGTGGAAACTCATTATCCCCAAGGAGCTAAGAGGAGTAATTGATTTATGTGTTGGATCGTGGTGAATGTGTGTTTCTTGGCTCGGCCAACCCCTCAAAAGGGGAATAGGGTCACGTATATACGTAGAGATAATAATGGTCTTTTGCTCTCCAGGTATATTCAGAGACAAAATAATAATGATGTATTACGCTCATGAAATCAGCATTTACGAATTCCAAGAAGTGAATGACCATCTTAAGATGATAGACTTTACAGTCTGGTCAAAGTCTAGTACTAATAATGACGATGAAATATATTAACGATTAACAGTAATTATTTGTTCAATATAAGGGAACAGAAAATAATAGGTTAGGATGACAAAGTGAAAAACAAATGCAATAGGAGAGATTGCACAGTAATGTAACACCACTTTTCTGTTCCCTGTGCTGATTAGAAAACATAATGTTAAATAATGACGATGGGAAATTTGATTCAGCAATTACGCTTGATGAACTTACCTGTGCATTGCGACGTTCCAGCTCTTTGGTGAGGGCAGCAGCTAAACTAGGTTGAGGATTAGAAGAAAGAGCCTGTGGTGGAGGAGGAGGGGGAGGAGGTGGTACACCACCTAGCACCTTGGATTCATTTATTTTATTAGTATGATTGGCTTGTGATGAGCTTAGCGGTGCAGATGGCTTTGGGGGAGGAGGAGGAGGCATATTAGAACGGAAAGTAGAGTGATAATGAGAGTTATTATTTGCGTTGATGGTCGATGATGCTACTGGATGTGAGGCAGGAAGGTCTTCCCACACGGTACTCTCACTGCTGCTGGCTGACAAAGAGCCAATACTCTTACACCGGCGAGGAGGAGCTCCTGATCCACATAATGAACCTAGGCCACTACTACTGCTGCTGCTATGTGCTGGAGATGCTGGAGGTGACACTTGGTGAGGATGGGAAGACTGGCGTGAGGAGAGAATGGTGGTGTTTTTGCGAGGAGGAGGAGGTGGAGGAGGAGATTTTATGAGAACTCGCGTGGTATGACGACCACTGGCGATGGAAGATGTTGGGCTAGGAGGTGACTGGAGTAGTTGAGGAGGGAGGGATTGCCCTGAGCAGTTGATCACAAGGGGGGCCAACGGGGCGCTCTGGGTTCGTTCTAAGCCGCGCCGTCTCTCCTCCTGTAGGTGGGTGGTGAGGCCAGCGAGGGAGAGTGAATAAGGGTGCAAATAGCGGCAAATAAGACGAAACAACACTTGTTGAAGGGCTCCACAATATGTCAATATGTTAAAAATTTTCTACTGCCATAAACACTAAATGTTACACATACGTAATATTGGAAAAACAATTAAAAACTACTATCAAACACTTCAAGGCTGAACAAGGATTTATCCACATATATATGCACTATTTTAATTCTATTTGCACCTTACAAGGTGATCAGTATAAAAAGGAGAAATGCCAGATCAGCAAAAACTGTCCATTTCAAAGGGATTCTTTTGTGGGATTTTGGCAGAGGATATAAAACACGATATTTCTCATCCACTACTTAATTAAAACTAAGGGTACTCATAAGAATATCAGGTGATCCTAATCGGTTTATCTTATCACTAAGAATTTTTTTTCCTTCGTGTGATTCTACATGTTTAGTCTGTTACGCAAGGAGATAACATCTTACTGGGCAGAACTAAATAGATTAAATCTGAGATAAAAATCTTAACATTACGTTTCTCAGATCAAGTAACATTTGGTAGTTAGAAGTAGGATTTCTTTGATCAAGACTGATTACTTTAATTTGATAATAGGTGATTTGATTAAATAAATATCTGTCGATTACATTCTTATAAGGATATGTGTATGACTACTCTACCTGTGAGTATTTACGATTATAAAAGCTAGATTTTTATTAAAGAGATTAAATCTAAGAGATAATAATACTGGCATAAAGTTGTTCATATCAATTACAAATCGGCGGTAAGAAATATTTCTGTAAGGATGCATAAATGAATACACTATGCGTCCACCCCCATTCGAATGGGGAAGAAGAGTGGCACATGAAACGCCAATCAACAGAATCAAACACTAATTTTATGTATACGTGGTGGGCATGTGAAAAATCATACGTAAGTAATTATGTATGTATGTATGTATGTATGTATGTATGTATGTATGTATGTATGTATGTACGCAGCTTAAAAGATATACAGTAAAAATTTCATATAATATGGATAAATGACTTGATCAGCATTTCACTGACTAACCAAGCTTCCTGTGGTGTGGAGCCCTCGAACAAAGTGGTGTTATAACTAAACTCAGCTGTGCAGTTTATAATATTTTACAAAAAGATTACCTCATACTCATAACTGTCAAAAGGACAAAAAAAAAAACAAAAAAAAAACATAAATCTATTTGTTTAATAAGAGTAAAATTAAATTTGCAAACTGAATATAAGGTAAAATTCAGGTGATCATTGTGCTCAGATAATTATAAAATAAGTATTAAAACATTATATATTGCATAAATTGTGCATTTGCTATGTACAGACAGATACAGAAGACTACATAGTAAGTATTATGACAATTTAAGAAAAAAAAAACGCAACACAGAAACAAATTTAACATATATTAGTAATGCCAAAACCCTCATGTTTTTTCATAGGATAAAAACTTCAAGATAGTTAAAGAATCTCTCTATGATATGTAAGTCAAAGGAAGGTCAGAGAAAGGCCTTACATTTACTGATTAGCCCATGAGGACAGCGCCAAGGTTAGCAGATTTATGAAGCCTACATCTAAATTGGCCAGACATATAGGCCAAATATTTTTCTTACCTCAAACTTGCGCCTCTCCTCAGCCAATCTGTGAGCTTCCTCTTGAAGTTTTCTCTGTTCTTCTCTTAGTTCTCTTAACTGCTGCTCTACCACAGACTCTTTGATCCTTGGAGAGACGTCTTTACTACTGCTGTTGCCACTACTGCCCCCTGTAGCAGAACTCAGACTGCCCGACGAAGATCTCACTGTCACTTGTGAGGGACCGCTGCTTAAGGTGGAGGTCTGTTCAGAATTAATGAAGGGTTCTTACTCACTCTGTTGTGTTACTTTGTAAGTGATCAGAATCATAATGGCCAAACTTTCAAAAGCACAATATAAACTCATACACAGTCAAACATCCTCATTTACATCTCAAGTTTTCCTCCAAAGAAATAGTCCGACTTACTCGTATATCCTCATGACTATATAACACGAGATGATATTATAATGAAGTTAATCAATTCAGAAAACAACTTTAGCAAACCTCTGAGAATTTATGTGAAGAAATACTGTTACGTAACTGAATAAGACTCTACCATTTATAACACTATGGTTATAATGTTAATTGTTTGTTCATTATTATCAAAATCACATCGATTACCAGTTGTTTATTATCGTGGAGACTTTACAATGTAGGACCGAATAATAGAAATGAGAGTAACTACTAAATAAAAAAAATACTCAGCTGTAGCAGAGATATGCATTCTATTTTCCTAGACTCAAATTTTTTAATTCTAAAAGTGAAGATTATATTCATGATCTTCATGAAAATTTTCGTACATGTATCATACCAAACCTTGTAAGCCATTCAAGATCATGCGCAGATAAACATGCTTTGTCAGAAGATCAATTCCATTACATTGTCTTTATATTAACAAAGAATTAGTGTTGAAAAACAGCAAGTGGACCACGCGAAATAAAAAGGATTTTATGACCAATCATAAGCTATTTGAAAAAACACATCCTCTTACCCTACTGGCGGAGGGGCTGGAGAGCTCTTCAAGACGTGAGACGGCATCTTTTTCGTCTTTAGGTCCTCCAAGGACCACGATATTGTTAACGTGTGGATCAGCTGAAGTCACCAAGGCTATTTTATGGCTTGTGTCATCAGTGACATCACTACTAGATCTCGTGTTTCTAAGAGTAGGTTTATAATGGATGTGGTTGGAGGAAAGATAGGCTATGGGTTTGGGTGTTGTGTGGGTGTAGGAAGAGACACTGCCTTCCCTGAAGGCTGTGATCTCTTCATTCTCTTCTTCTTTGAGGGCAGCACTCAAGTTACCCAGGGAGCGACTTCCTAAAGAACAAAGTCGATGAGTCGCATCACGCTGAAAAGCAATGCATATTGTATGAGAAAAATAATATAAATTTACACTTAATTAGAATGAAAAATATTGTGGACAGATTAATATACAGTAACATAATGATACCCAGACAGATAACTGTCAGTATATGTGAGTAATGATAGACAGGTAGATAGATAGAAGGACATTACATTACTCAATATACATAAAGTATCAAACATATTCATATGATTCCGGAGAATGTTTTCTCCTGTGCATTGAAACATGGGTATGAAGAGCTTCTTTTCTGGGAAGGTCTTTTTTTTTTTTCAAGATTATATCCAGTATAATCATTGTATAAACAAAGGAGGCAAAGTAAAAGGTAAACAGACTTACTTCACACTTGCGGTTGCAACTTTCTATTGATTTTTTTCTGGGGTATATGCAAAGTTGAGCGTAAAAACATTGAAAAAATGTAGTAAAATGGGTTAGATTCAAGCATAAAGGTAGAAGTGTCTTTCAAGTTTATTATATTCATATTACCTGGGCTCGAGTTTTCAGTGTCCTCTGAGATGATTGCAGTTGTCGTCTTTTTTCTGCGGCTTCAGCATCGGCCCATTCGGCTTCAATTTCTCGCCAACCTCGAGAACGGTCAAGAGTCAAGTGATGGCTCACAGCGCTGAGTCTAATGGAGGCCAAAAAGTTGATCAGTAACAGTAAGGAATGTGAATACATGTAATTATTATCGCAAAGCTAACTAACTGAAAGGAATAGGCGAGTCGTGAATAGAGAGTTTCATATAATTATCTTAATTATCGATTACAGTGTGCCTAAAGCTCAGGATCGCGTTAGCGTAATGGTTAGAGCGCTCGACTAAGGTAGTGACAAACCCATGTTCGAGCCTACGGCTGAGTATTAGGAAGGGGATCCAGCCTCAGCTTCCCAGCGCCAACCAGTCTGTGTCCGCCCCCTGTTGCATGGGGATTAACAGTGGTACGTAAAAGAGCAAATAGGAGCAGCTTTGTGTATATTCCTGGTGTGAATATGCCATATGATAGAAATAGACAAAAGTTAATAGAATAATATTGTTGTGTAGTTTTTACATTAGTAGAATGGTATGTTTATTCGTGATGTCTATTTGATATTTTGATATGTAAAATAATACTTATTAGCACAAAAAAGCAATAGCATCTAGCATATATAGCAAAAGCTAACGCCCAGTTGAACACATGCCAGTAAAGATTGTCATCTACTACTTTCACACAACAGATAAAAAATGCTCATTCAGAGTCTGTATATCACCTTATTGATTATACACACAAGTTAGCAGTGGGCGTTACACAGGGATCAATTTTGGGGCCACTCCAGTACCTTATATATGCAAATGGTTTGCATGTCTGTAAATGTCATTTTGAATATATTTACAGACGATGCTAATATTGTGCTAACCTCTATTCATCTGTTCCACATGCTTATAAATTCGCGATATATAGGCACGCACACACACACTATGATGAGAGGCTGAGGGAATTAGACTTACCATCACTGGAAGCTAGAAGAGTGAGGGGGATATGGTGACAGTCTTTAAATTCCTTCATGGTTATGATAGAGTGGATAGGGATCGATATTTGATATGGCTGGCTCTAGAACTAGAGGTCTAGTTTGAAGCTTCGTAAGAAACTTCTTCTCAGGATGTAAGGAAATACTTTTTCAGTGTAAGAGTAGTTGATAATTGGAATTGGCTAAGCGAGGAGGTAGTTAATGCTATCTCAATCTATAGTTTTAAGGACAGGTATGATAAGTATCACTAAGTCTAAAATGGAACCGATGAGGAGACGGGAAGATACGAGCTTTGGGCTCTTTCCCGTAAACACAATTAGGTAATCACAATTAGGTAATCACACAATTAGGTAATCAATTAGGTAATCACACACACACACACACACACACACACATATATATATATATATATATATATATATATATATATATATATATATATATATATATATAAATTTTTTTTTGAGTGTGACACCGGAACAGGCAAAAAAACTGCCCTCATCGAAAAAGGCCCTGGCATGAAGAATACATTAAGAAGAAGGAAAAGAACATGGTTATGGACAAGGCAGAGATGAGGTAATGAGACACAGATGAAAAGGACAGACTGAAAGAATAGTCAAAATACCGAGGACCTAGAGATATGGCAGCAATAGGCCCTGAGAGGACGATAGATCTTCTTTTTGAAGGAAGATAGTTTATAAGAATTAGGAAAGACAGAAGGAGGAAGAGAGTTCCAGAGTCTGGAAGTAGATGGGAAGATGCAGTCGCCACAACGACCACTCCGCGAGCTACAAGTCTCCACACAGTACCTGTGAGACGAGGCCGCTTGGCGAGTGTTATGGGGTCTCGGCAGTGGGGGAGGGATGGAGCCATCAACTTTTCAGAGCGGCGATGGAAGTAGTAGCGACAGAAAAGAGAAAGGGATGATACCCCCTTACGGCGAAGAGAAAGAGAATCCAGATTAGAAGTAAGAGAAGGGTCATTAATAAGTTTGACTGCCTTAGTTTCAACCCTATCAAGGAGATGAGTATAAGAAGATGCTCTCCAGATGTGCAAGCAGTATTCTAAGCAGGACAGATAAGACCTTTATAGATTTTAAGTAACTGCAAAGAGTTAAAGTAATGACTAAAATGAAATAGAGCACTCAATTATTTGGATGCAGACTTAGAAATTTGGATTATGTGATTCCTTCAAGACAAGTTAGAGGCTATATGGATTCCTAATATGTTGACAGAATTAAGAGGGTATACTTCGTTAGTTTCGAAGACAATAGGGCTATCAGGAGGAGAAGAAGATAAAGAGATAGCCAGAAACTGCATCTTGGAGACATTAAATTTAACTAAATTTTGGGTGCCCCCTCAGATACCCTCTGTAAATCGGAGTTGAGAGTAGAAGAAAGAGTGACACAAGACTGATTACGAGTAGCAGATGAAGGTTGTGAAGGAGAGGCAGAGGAAAAATGAATGGTAAAATCATCGACAAAGGCGTGAAGAAGACAGGAAGATGGGAACTGAAAAAGATCATTAATGAAGAGAAGGAACAGAGTAGGTGAAAGAACGGAGCCCTGTGGCATAACAATGGTAACAAGGAATCTGCTAGATGTTGCACCGTCAACAACCACAGATATAAAACGGTCAGAAAAAAAACTGGAAATCAGAGAACAGAGAGAAGGGGTAAAGCCATAGGCAGGGAGTTTGGCCAACTGAGTCTTGTGCCAGACTCTGTCAATAGCCATAGAGATATCAAGGGAGACAACAAAGGATTCCCCATAGTTCCTCAGAGAAGTAAGATAGGACAGGAGGTCATCACTGGATCTTGCCTTGCGGAAGCCGTACTGGTGTTTGGAGATAAGTGAGTTAGACTCAAGACGTTTCAAAAAGTGAGCATTGAGCAAAGTTTCGAAAACTTTAGCATCAGAAGAGGTTAGGGCAATAGGTCGGTAATTTAAAGGAATAGAGCGGTCACCCTTCTTAGGAACAGATTGGACTAGAGCATGCTTCCAAGATTAAGGCTATTATTACTGGTAGAGAGACTGAGGCAAAAAAGACGGCAAAGCACGGGAGCCAGTTCATCTACAAGCTTCTCAAGGAACCTTGCAGCGATATCATCGGGACCAGATGCCTTGTTCATCTTTAGTGAGCAAAGAACCCCATGAACTATATGCGAAGAAAGGATAAGGGAGGGTATAAGGTTAGAGAGGGGTAAAGACTGAGGGAGAGGTGCGCTGGAATCGTTTACGGAAGAGTTGGCAGAACAATGAGAACCAAAGAGAGTGGCTTTGTCGGTGAGAGAGTAAGCAATAGAACCTCCAGAACGAATGAGAGGGGGAAAGCTTAAGTTACAGAAGTTTTTGGAGAAGCTTTTGTGTAAGAACCAGAAAAATTTGTCAGTGGGAGAGAAGTTAAGGTCATCAACTCTCCTTATTATAAAGGAATTCTTTAACCTTCGATTCTGAGTAGTAGAGAGATTTCTAGCCACAATAAAAGCAATGCGAGTTAAATCAGAGGGAGAGGCTTGATACGACTGGTCTGCCCGATCCCTGGTTTGAATAGCAATAGAGCAGGCATGGTCAAACCAAGGATTAGGGGGAGAAAAAGTTTTCATAGAGGAGGGGATGTATGCTTCCATTCCAGAAGTTAAGATCTCGGCACTTTTAGGGCTACCTGATCAGGGTTGCGGGGCCGAAAGCAGTAGTCATCTCATGGGAAGTCAAAGAGGAAGTTATACAAATCATCACTTTGGGTACTCTCAAAGTGCCAAAGCCGGTGCTGAGTAGGAGGGATTGATGGAGGGGGAGCAAAAATGGACGAAATTGAGATAACAGAGTGGTCAGATTTACCAAGAGGGCAAAACACAGAATAATAGTAGTTTGAAGGGTTATAAGTAAGAAAGAGGTTAAGAGTGTTGGCTGTATGTTCGTGTCAATCGGGCACACGAATAGGATGCTTGATAATTTACTCCAGATCGTGAGTAATAGAGAAAGCAAGGGCCTCACTTCCTCCCATATCAGTGTGAGAAGAATTAAGCCACTCACCGTGGTGTACATTGAAGTCTCCATTATAGAGAACTTCGGCATGTGAGTGAGAAGATAGCAAGGACTCAGATACTATATTTACTTTTTATATAAAGTATAACTAATTAATTAGATTTATGAAATATCTACATTATACAAAATTATGCGCTCCCAATTTTTGCATGCATTTTCTCTTTACTGCTGATATCATTTTGAGAAGTGTTTGTCTTCAAGTAAATTCGTCATCAACTTCGACATTATTATTATTCTTTACATTTCCAATGGCTCCTTTTTTGCAGTATACGCGTTCTAACAAATAAGTACTGTCAGTATATTTTCATGATAAGCCATTGTTGTTTTAAACCTCTGCCTGTCATTAAATCTGTTTATAATATTTATTTTAACTTTTCTAAATCTAAAGATTATGTTCTTAAAAGCAGTTGCTTATTACTGAATTTTCCTCTCTTTCCAATTTTAATTTCCTCTACATTCTAAATTTATATCTTCTACTCCTCTGATTGCCCTCTTTGTTGGTCCATGACCATACTACCAAACTGTACGTCTGTCTATATTTGCCTGTCCTCCCAAAGGAAGGCCCAACTGTCCGGAATGGGACGATTGGGCGATGTTGTTTGAGCGCTGATGTTTAGGCGCGGGCGTTTTGGCACCAAGCTTTAGGTTAAGTTAGACTTTTAATATATAAATATCTTCTTATCGTCGCTGAATGGGTTGTCGCCGGAATGAATATAACGCCCAAACAACCGGCGCCAAAACGGCGGCCCCGAAACGTACCAAACCCGTGCTGTCTATGCCCTATTTATGTACCTGTTGATGAGGATCTTTGAATATATTAAATATAATGTACTACTCTCGTTTGTTTATGAGGCTTACAAGGCCAAGGTAATGGTTACAAGAATATATAAGTGAAGCGAATATCTGTGTGAGGAGAGAAAAAGTATATTGGCAATAGCATACTTGTCCTTCATTTCTGTATGAATTAAAAACATAAATATACAGAGCCCTAATGAAAAAAAAACATACATACATATACACTATAAAATTAAGATTACAATGCAAACAGGAACCTTAAAAAAATAAGCAAAGAAACACGCACCAAGTAACAGAAAAATTACACTAACTAATTTTTTTTTTATGAGTGTGACACCGGGACAAGCAGAAACTGCCCTCATCAATAAAGGCCCGGGCACGAGAAAATACCAAGACAAAGGAAAAGAAAAGGTTAAGGACAAGGCAGAGATGAGGTAGTGTCACACGAAGGAAAACGACAGACAGAAAAAAACAGTCAAAGTACAGAGGACCCAGAGATATGGAGG
>JAXCGZ010000015.1:265000-267500 GCA_037179515.1 Halocaridina rubra
CTGATGGAATATATGCTAGAATATTAAAGGAATGCAAGGAAGAGCTTAGTTGTCCACTAACTGCATTATTTAATAATTCAATAAAATTAGGATCGGTACCCATGGAGTGGAAATTGGCAGATGTGGTACCAATATTTAAAAAAGGAGAACGAGTCAAAAAGAATAATTATAGGCCGGTAAGTTTAACGTCAACAGTGGGTAAGATTCTAGAATCCATAATTGCAAATAAAATAAGGGCACATCTAGAATTACACAGACTGATAAAACTTTCACAACACGGGTTTCTTAAGGGTTTTTCGTGCCTTACAAACTTACTGTCTTTTTATTCAGAAGTTTACGAGGCAGTAGATTGTGGCAAAGAATATGATACAATATATCTAGATTTTAGCAAAGCTTTTGATAGAGTTCCTCACAAAAGATTAGTTAAAAAGCTGGAAGCTCATGGTATAGGAGGAGCTGTTCTCAGATGGATCAAACAATGGTTAAAAGACAGAAAACAGAGGGTTTGCATAAATGGAGAGAAATCAGAGTGGGGCTCGGTTACTAGCGGGGTACCACAAGGCTCGGTACTGGGTCCCCTATTATTCATCGTATATCTAAATGATCTGGATTCAGATATCAGTAGTAACCTAAGTAAATTCGCAGACGACACTAAAATAGGTAGAACTATAAATGGAAAAGAAGACATTCATGCTTTACAGGAAGATCTAAATAGATTATCTGAATGGTCGGACAAATGGCAAATGGAATTTAATGTTGAAAAATGTAAAGTAGTTAAAATGGGTACTATAAAAGACAATACTAGTTATAAGCTAAATAACCATGAAATCATGAGTTCTCAGTGTGAAAGGGATTTGGGAGTTCTTGTGAGTAGTAGTCTTAAGCCAAGAGAGCAATGCACAGCACTCAGAAATAAAGCAAACAGAATTTTAGGATTTATCTCAAGAAGCGTTAGCAATAGGACGGAAAAAGTTATTTTGCAGCTCTATCTTGCATTAGTTAGGCCCCATTTAGATTATGCTGTGCAATTCTGGTCACCCTATTATAGAATGGAAATTGAATCCTTGGAGAGGGTGCAGCGAAGAATGACCAAGATGATACACAACATCAGAAATCTACCATATGAGGAAAGATTAAAAAAACTTAATCTACATTCTCTAGAGAGGCGAAGAGTTAGGGGGGATATGATTGAAGTGTATAAATGGTTTAAAGGGATTAACAAGGGAGATATTAATAAAGTTTTAAAAATTCATGATCAAACCAGAACTCGTAATAATGGATTTAAGCTTGATAAATTTAGGTTCAGAAGGGAAATTGGTAAAAATTGGTTTGGTAATAGAGTAGCTGATGCATGGAACAAGCTTCCTAGTAGGATAGTAAATGCCAATACCTTAGACACCTTCAAATGTAGATTAGATAGACATATGACAGAGGTAGGGTGGGTATGAATAGGTTAGTGCTTGTTAGAAAAACCATAAAAAGAAAAATAGAATAAATAAGTAGAGTAGAATAGAATAGGTTAGACATGCTGAAAATACAAATAAAAAATGGAGCTGCCTCGTGTGTGCCAGTAGGCATGTTGCAGTGTCCTCTATTCTTATGTTCTTATGTTCTTAACTGCATCTGTAAAGCCGTCGCGCTTTCAGAGTGGCACGCAAGTTGCACGTGGCACATGGGACGTGTCACGCCACTCTTGTGTGAAAGGTTTCATTTATTTCAGGATGCTCGTTTTCAATTGACGTGCCATGTGGCATGCCACGTGCGACGTGACACTTTGGTGTGAAAGCGGCCTGATGGTTACTTCTGAAATTCCTAGAAGACTTACCATGATCAGCTTATATTTTTAAATATATATAGGTGTGTTTTAACACACTGAATTCCCTTAGACATATATATTACTGGATATTTCTTTTTAAAATACTATTTATTTGCTAACTAACTTATGTGCTCCATAAGAATTGAAGAAAATATATATATATATATATATATATATATATATATATATATATATATATATATATATATATATATATATATATATATATATATATATATATATATATATATATATATATATATATATATATATATATATATATATATATATATATATATTATATATATAATATGTATATATATATATATATATATATATATATATATATATATATATATATATATATATATATATATATATATATATATATATATATATATATATATATATATATATATATATATATATATATATATATATATATATATATATATATATATATATATATATATATATATATATATTTATATACACATACATATATACATCAAAGAACTTGATATGTACCTTGACACCTGTCGACTATCAAATAATGGCAATTAGAAGAGCAGATTTTTTCTTTTAATTATAAGTGTTATATTTTCAAAATTCCTTTAAAAGATATGTAGAAGTCCTTCCCAAAACCGACTGAAGCCACTAGTGATAACGAGGCATACGAGAGTG
>JAXCGZ010000016.1:0-5000 GCA_037179515.1 Halocaridina rubra
TAATAATAATAATAATGGATTAAGCTGACGTAAATCTCTCTCATGTACGTAATTTGAAGGGAAGAGAGAGGGAGGGGCGGCTTTCAGTCTCTCCTTTCCCTTTTCTTTTACATTTCTATTCCATAAGATGATGCTGTGTTTATGTGTGCATGCATGTATGTGTGTGAATATGTATATGTATGTGCAATTGTTAACATGTGCATGTATTTTTTTCTTCTCCCTTTTTTTATAATTTTACTCTCACATTTGTACTTTCGGGGCCTATTACTGCCCTGTTTCTGAGCTCTCAATGTTTGGACTGTATACTTAGCCTGTCCTTTTCCTTTATTGTGTCACCCTCAGATGGCGATGATATTCATGAGTATGCATGTATGCATGCATATCGGTGGCAAGGACTAATGACTCTTTTTATTGAAATGAATACCACAAACTCTCACTCTCTCTCTTTCTCACCTAGTTATGTATGATTATGAAGCCCCAGTGGCATTTCTATTGCTCATCTAATTAGTTATTTATATATAAGTATATGCATGCAGATATATAGATACGTGTGCATGCATGTATATGTATATGTACCTACTTATTACTCTAACCTGAAAATTGTTGAACTATATCTCCTTGAAACTGTCTGTAGTGGTGCTGTGGTAAAGTGGAGATTTAAGTTAAATGATAGGACTCAACAAGGGCTATTAAAAATTATTGTTACAAATATTACTCTTAATCAATAATCGCAGAGTTCTCTCCTGCCATCAATACATGTAAACTATAATATATTACTCATAATTAATAATCGCAGAGTGCTCTTCTGCCATCAGTCAATTGTTACACTATATTTTTTCCTTAATTACTTGCTATGATATTTAAAATGAATTACAGATTCTATTAATATTTGATTTATGCATGAACAAATACAGAATATAATGTTTAATAACAGCAATATCACTGGGAGTGCCCATGTGCACATGTCCCCATATACAGTTATTTGAATAAAATCTCTCTCTCTCTCTCTCTCTCTCTCTCTCTCTCTCTCTCTCTCTCTCTCTCTCACTCACACACACACACACACGCACACACACACACACACACACACGCTTGCACGCATGCACGCATGCACGCACGCTTGCACACACACACACACACACATACATACATACACATACAGATGCACAGAACATCACACAAACTCTCACATACACACACATGTATACACGCATGCATATAAACAACAACAAAAATATAGATTAATGAAAGGTATGACACTTTTATTATGGCCAAACTGCTAAATATCTCATTTTATGGAATTTTAATCTAGTATCTTTTTATTGCCTATCTAGAAAGTGTATATACATACATACATACATACATACATACATACATACATACATACATACATACATACATACATACATACATACATACATACATACATACATACATGTATACACGCACACATGCACACACACAAACACACACACATATATGTACATATATGTGTGTGTGCTTGTGTGCATGTGCGTGTAGGTATGTTTGTATGTATGTATGTATGTTTCGCATTGTTTCCTCTTCTTTACTTTTTCATTATATGGTGTGTAACGTTGGAGTTTAAATAAAACTTTGGGTCTTGGGAGAACAGACTTTTCTTGGTGAGGTCTGATAAAAACAGCTGATATCAATCAATAATAGCAGAGTGCTCTTCTGCCATTAACACAAATGAACCATAATATATTACTCTTAATAAATAATCGCAGAGTGCTCTTCTGGCATCAATCAATTATTACACAATATTTTATTCTTAATTACTTTGGTATGATATTTAAAATGAATTGCAAGCTTTGTTAATATTTGATTTACACATAACCAAATATAGATTGTAATGTGTAACAACTGCAATATCACTAGGAGGGCCCATGTGCACGTCCCTATGTACAGTAATCTGAATAAAAAAAAGCCCAAAAGCACTGTAGTGGTCTGCATCTTACAATTCTTGGCCTATCCTCTGTGTAGCCTTTGACAGATCTACTACAAATATCGACTCTTGTTCTCACAGTGACTCTTATACTGATACTACACCTCCACCACTTTGTGAGATATAAAAAATGGCGGAGGTTGGAGGTCCTTTTTTTATATGCCTAGACCAATTCAATTTTAAATTGGCCTTGCAAGGGCCAACCCTAGAACATATGGGGTGGGTTTGGCTAAGGCAATGCCTGTTTCCATGCGAAGTTTAGGCCTAGTTTGTACTAGCCTGGTGTCAGTTTACACCTCAAGTCCAAGTCGAATCCCATAGTTCCAGACTGAATGGAAGAGAGGAAAAAGCGTTGAACCCAAACCACGTAATCACAACATGGTAATAGATGCATAATATATGGCATATGTATGTATGTATGTATGTATGTATGTATGTATGTATGTATGTATGTATGTATGTATGTATGTGATTACCTAATTGTGTTTACGGGAAAGAGCCCAAAGCTCGTATCTTCCCGTCTCCTGATCGGTTCCATTTTATACTTAGTGATACTTATCATACCTGTATGCATGTATGTATGTGATTACCTAATTGTGATTACCTAATTGTGTTTACGGGAAAGAGCCCAAAGCTCGTATCTTCCCGTCTCCTGATCGGTTCCATTTTTAGACTTAGTGATACTTATCATACCTGTCCTTAAAACTATGGATTGAGGTAGCATTAACTACCTCCTCGCTTAGCGAATTCCAATTATCAACTACTCTTACACTGAAAAAGTATTTCCTTACATCCTGCAAACAAGTTTTCTTCCGAAGCTTCAAACTATGACCTCTAGTTCTAGAGCCAGCCATATCGAAATATCGATCCCTATCCACTCTATCATAACCATGAAGGAATTTAAAGACTGTCACCATATCCCCCCTTACTCTTCTAGCTTCGAGTGATGGCAAGTCTAATTCCCTCAGCCTCTCATCATAACCGAGATTGCGTATTTCTGGCACCAGTTTCGTGGCATGTCTTTGAACTTTTTCAAGCTTAGCTATGTGCTTTTTCAAGTGCGGATTCCAAAAGGGGGCTGCATATTCGAGTTTTGGCCTCACATAGGTTACATAAATATTTCTGAACATTTCCTTGTCCATGTGCCTGAAGGCTACCCTTACATTTGATAAGAATGCATATGCTGCCCTTACTACGCCATTTATATGTATTTCTGGAGACAAATCTGCCAATATGTTTACTCCTAGATCTCTCTCATTTTCTGTCTCCTGAAGTTGTACTCCAGCCACCGAGTAGTCAAGCTTGGGCCTTCTTGCACTTGTACCCATTCTCATTACCTTACATTTTGAGGTATTGAATTTCATTAGCCACTTTTCTGACCACTCATGCAGATTATTTAGATCCTCCTGAAGTTCTCTACCATTGTTCTCGTTTTTTACTTTCTTCACAATCTTTGCATCATCTGCAAACATATTCATGAATGAATTTACACACTCTGGTAGGTCATTTACATATACAAGGAACAAAAGTGGCCCTAAAACTGAACCCTGTGGAACTCCACTACTAACTCTTCTCCATTCAGACACTGAGTGTCTTACTCTAACCCTCTGTTCCCTTCCTTCTAAGTAAGTTTTTATCCATTCCAAGACATTTCCACCTATTCTAGCCATTGATTGCAGCTTCCTAATAAGTCTCCCATGTGGAACAGTGTCAAATGCTTTCTGGAAGTCTAGGAATATGCAATCTGCCCAGCCCTCTCTTTCCTGTAAGATTTGGCTTACCTCATCATAAAATTCTAATAAGTTTGTTACTGTTGATCTTCCTTCTCTGAAGCCATGTTGCCTCACTGACAAAAAGTTGAAGGATTCCAAGTGAAGAGAGATATGTTTCCTTAGTAGTTTCTCCATAAGTTTGCAAACTATGCTGGTCAAGGAAACTGGTCTATAGTTCAGAGCCGTATCCCTCCTTCCCTTTTTGAAGATAGGTATCACATTTGCTTGTTTCCAGCATCTTGGAATCTCCCCCGACTCCAATGACTCCTTAAATATGATACTTAGTGCCACTGATATTGTGTTTGCGCATTTTTTAAGCACATGAGGGGATATGTCATCAGGACCTGTAGCTTTATGAACATCTAAATCCATCAGCGCTTTGCATACCTCTGTGGCTGTAAGGTTGATGTTCTCTAATACCGGCCCTTGAGCTTCTATCACTGCAATCTGAGGGGGTGGGGTATTTTCTACTGTAAATACTGACTGAAACTCCTTGTTCAATTCTTTGCAGATCTCTTCGTCCGTCTCAGTGATGCTTCCATCCGCTCTCTTTAGCCTTAAAACCTGTTCTTTTACCTTCAGTTTTCCTCTGATAAAGCTGTGGAAAAGCTTGGGATTTTCTTTAGCCTTCCTGGTGATGTCCCTCTCATAATCTTTCTCTGCCTCTCTCCTTTTACTTAGGTAGTCATTTCTTGCTCTTTTGTAGGTTTGCCAGGCATTTATGTTTTTTCTCCTCCTATACCTTTTCCAGCATTTGTCTCTCCACTCCTTAGCTCTTTTACACCCATTATCGAACCATTTCTCTCTGGCATGAATTACACCTACTTTGGTGACAGGTATGCAGCAATCTACTATCTTCCCATATTTCTCACAAAAGATGTCATACATTTCTTGTACAGATTTGTTGTAAAATAAGGTTCTCCAGTCAATAACTGCAAAAAGCTCATTCATTTTGATGTAATCTCCTTTCTGATAGTTCCTCCTCATGTCCTCAGTGCCTCTACTCTCAGGAAGAATGTCTTCAATGATATACTCCATCAACAACACACAGTGGTCACTCTTTCCAATTGGTGGTTCATACTCAATATTTTCAATATCCAACACATTATCTGTGAACACCAGATCAAGTAGTGATGGCTCATCCCCACCCCTGGCTCTTGTTGGTTCCATTACATGTTGGTGTAGGAAATTCCCTTGTACGCAATCTAGGAATCTTGCCCCAAAGGAGTCCTCACCACTGTGTGGGTCAAGATTTATCCAAT
>JAXCGZ010000016.1:12500-15000 GCA_037179515.1 Halocaridina rubra
TGTGCTGCTGGTGGGCACTCTTAATGTGGGGACGATGACTGGGAAGGGGCGAGAATTGGTGGACCTGATGGAGAGGAGGAGCATTTTAGTGCTGTGTGTGCAGGAGAGCAGGTGGAAAGGAAATAAGGCAAAGGAACTGGATGAGGGTTGCAAATTGTTCTATAGTGCAGCAAATGAGGAAGGGAGGAATGGTGTAGGAATAATGCTATCCAAAGACCTGAAGGAAAGCTTATTTGGTGTGAATAGAGAGAGTAACAGAATTATGAGTTTAAAGCTGGGACTGGGAGAAACGGTAGTCACTGTATTATGTGCCTATGCCCAACAAACTGGTTCTGCAGTGGAGGAAAAGGATGTATTTTGGGAGGAGATGGACCAGGAGCTTAGAACAATTCCTATAAGGGAGAGGGTAATTTTGGGAGGAGATCTAAATGGCCACTTGGGAACTGGGAGGGCTGGGATAAGCAGAGTTCTTGGGGGCTGGGGGGGTGAAATAAATGAGGGGGGAGAGGGTGAATGATTTTGCAGTGGCATTTGATCTGACATTGGTTAACACATTCTTTGAGAAAAAGGAATACTGACTGATTACATACAGTAGTGGTGGGAGGGAGAGCCAGATAGATTTATTGTTGTGTAGGAGAGACCATCTGAAGGAGATTTACAACTGTAAAGTAATAAATGGGGAGAGTGTAGCAGTGCAACATAGGATAGTAGTAACTGATTGCAGGCTCAGGAAATCTAGGAAAAGTAAGAAGCCGAGGATGGACCCATAGATAAAGTGGTGGAGATTGAAAGATGCAGAGCTGCGAGCTATGAATAAGGGAAGAGTGTTGGAAGCGATAAGGTTGCATGAGGATTTACAAGAATGGTGGACATAGAATAGTAAGGTGATTTTGAGGGTTGGTGAGGAGGTACTTGGAAAGTCATCAGGAAGGAAACCCCCAAATGATAAAGAGTCATGGTGGTGGAATGAGGAAGTGCAAGAATGGGTGAAGAACAAGAAAGAAGCTAAGAAAAAGGCAGATTTATCAGGCCTGGAGCAGGATAAAGAAGAGTACAAGCAGACAAAGAAGGAGGCAAGGAGAGCAGTAGCAAAAGCAAAGGCAGAGACATTGAATAAATTCTATGAAGAGCTGGAAACACCAGAAGGAGAAAAGAAAATATGGCAAATTGCCAAGGCCCGAAATGCTGCATCCAAGGACTTGACCCAAGTAAGACAAATAAAGGATAACCATGGAGTAGTTCTAGCAGAAGAGGATGAAATAAAAAGCAGGTGGGAAACTTATTTTGAAGGATTACTAAATGAAGAGAACCCAAGAGCAGTATTTGAAGATGGACTTCCAAATGAGGTAGTTACAACAACAGTGGCTAGAAGAGAGGTAGAGCGGGCAGTAAGGAAAATTAAAAATGGAAAGGCAGCAGGACCTGATAAGATACCAGTGGAGGTATGGAGGAGTCTTGGAGAGGAAGGCATAGATATCTTGTGGGACTTAATGCAAAAGATCTTTAGTCAGGAAAAGATGCCAGAGGAGTGGAGAGGAAGCTTAATCATCCCAATCTATAAAGGGAAGGGAGACATTCAGGAGTGTGGAAACTATAGAGGTATAAAGTTGTTAAGTCATACTATGAAGATATGGGAGAAGATCATAGAGAGGAGACTCAGAGAGATAACGACAATTGGGGATGAACAGTTTGGCTTCATGCCTGGAAGAGGACAGTGGATGCCATATTTGCATTGAGACAAATGATGGAAAAGCATCGAGAGAAACAGAAAGGACTGCATATGGTCTTTATTGATCTGGAAAAGGCATATGATTTGAGTACCACGTCAAGAGGTGTGGAGGTGTATTAGAGAAAAGGGAGTCCCCGAGAAATATGTAAGAATCATCCAAGATATGTATGAGAGGGCAGAGGCAAATGTTAAGAGCAGTGTGGGCGTGACAAAAAGTCTCTCAGTAAATGTTGGTCTGCATCAAGGGTCTGCTTTGAGTCCATATCTATTTGATCTTGTCTTGGATGTAGTAACCCAGGGTATTAGAGATCAGTCACCATGGTGTATGCTCTTTGCAGATGACATTGTACTGTATAGCAACAGACGCGAGGTAGTGGAGGAGAAGCTTGAGGAGTGGAGAAGAGTGATGGAGGGTAGAGGACTGAAAATCAGCAGGAAGAAGACAGAGTAATTGAGGCTGAGAGATGATGAGGATGGGGAGGTCATTTTGCAGGGGGAGGTGTTGAAAAGAGTTGAAAAGTTCAAGTATTTGAGATCAACAGTAGCAGAGGATGGTGACCTAGAGTCAGAGATAACCCACAGAATACAAGCGGATGGAAGAACTGGAAGAAAGTGTCTGGGGTGATGTGCGACAGGAGAATAGGGATTAAGTTAAGGGGTAAAGTGCATAAGACATTTGTGAGACCTGCGATGATGTATTGAGCAGAGACATGGGCAATAAAGAAGACACAAGAGAAAAAACTGGATGTGGCAGAGATGAGGATGTTGAGA
>JAXCGZ010000016.1:17500-25000 GCA_037179515.1 Halocaridina rubra
TATATATAGAAAGATTTACTGAAATTAAAAAAATATATTATTTTTTCTCTTATTTTTTAATAGAAATAGATATATTCTTACTTATATGTATGTATTAACTTGTCATTCAACAGACTAGTGAACGATTACTGAATATTTTTTTCAGTTATTTTTTAGTTTGCATATCACTGAATGAGGAAATATAAACCAGCGATAATTAATTTGAATATGGAATCGATTTTCTGTTTTCCAGAAAAACCTAGGAACAATAGAAGTGATCATAGTTACATACTGAACTACCAGTAAGAATGAAAGATGGCAAATAACAGTAATGCGAAGAAATAGTCAAAGAAACAAACATTGAGATGTACTGAAATTATTATAACCATCAAAATGAAGCTGATAACGAACCGATCCAGAATTTTTAATAACCACTAGTTTTCATTTTACCAGAAATAAAAACCTAGCTGTGTTATGACGAACTCACTATAATACCCTCATATGACGTTTCGAATATAGCAGTACCCTCAAAGCCCTTTGGCCCGATTTCTTAAACAGTGTTAACCTAGGATACCATATGGTTAGTTAGCTAGACACACAAATAGATTTCATAAACGCATCTGACGCGGTTCTGTGTATGGCTAGGATCCCCCAGCCATACACAGAACCGCGTCAGATGCGTTTATGAAATCCATTTGTGTGTGTCTAGCTAACTAACACTATGGTATCCTAGGTTAACACTGTTTAAGAAATCGGGCCCAAATGTTTGTGTGCACTACCTGGATGTCTTCTTCAACCGTAGGATAAATGGCCCAGAAAATGCTTGATCACATGATACGGAATGTATTATCGATAATGGTATAGCTTAGCAATCCTTTTTTTTTTTTAAACAGCGTGTATCAAAGTTAATACTGAAGCAGGATTTTTATATACATGAATTGTGGGAGGGGCGCATTTGGCCTTCTCAATATCAGTTCTCAAGATAGCAATGTTCCAGCACGTCCTCCACGCTTTAGTGCTGCACTCACTGTCTCTAATGACTTTATTTGGGTTATCAAGGGGCGACAACCATTATATCCCCATTTTATACCAGTAAATGGCAAAAGAAACTAAAAACAGTCACCTATTATCACGAGAACAAACTCACTTGCTTTTCATAACTTCCCCTAGAGTTTTACGAACGAATTTACGTTTATTACATAAGTGTCGAAGGGCCGTAATTTAGTTCACTCTCAAAGCTTTAGGCTTACACGAGATCGCCATACCTCTGTCCCCATATACGGCGTTCTTCTTGAAGATGCATGAGGTGTTTATTTACGACAACGCTTCCGAGGCTTCACTGCCTCATCCCTCACGTAAGGCAAACAGATAACTTTAGGGGAAAAGGTTGAGAGAAAAAGGCTTTCAAGAGATATGGCAATCACTGTAAGATAAAGAAGCTGTTGAATAGGGCTCGTTCTGAGAGCAAAGAGCTCATACATTTTGGAATATGGAGACAACGCATTTAAGTTCTTGTAAACAGAGAGAGAGAGAGAGAGAGAGAGAGAGAGAGAGAGAGAGAGAGAGAGAGAGAGAGAGAGAGAGAGAGAGAGAGAGAGAGAGAGAGAGAGAGAGAGAGAGAGAGAGAGAGGAGAGAGAGAGAGAGACGTATAAAGCCTTCACAACTCGAGTGAAAAATGAGAGAGAGAACTATAGCATTAAGTTACCGCAGTAACCACATCAATTTACTCTTGTAAACATTAAAATAATGGAAGAGACTGTCCCTTATATATCCTCACACAAGGAGATAAGGACTGTAAAGATTGGGAATCACTTGAAAATGAAAAATAATACCCTAATTCTTGTGTTATTAAAATAATTATTGCATTTTATTTTTCTCTGTATATATCTTCTGTAATACGAGTTGCATATTATTTAAGTATATGGTGCGTGTATATGAGTGTATATCATTACCATACGTAAAAAGATCTCTCTCTTGATCTCATGTCTAATGTTATGAGAAACATTGCCAATATGACATAGTTAAATATATTTAACACAGAGTTAGATAACCCTTTTAGTTTAGACTTAGTAAGGAAATTTTATAAGATAATAGTGTAATAATTATGTTCCTACTTTCTCTATACATCTTTTCCCTTTTCTACGTGGGGTAGATGTTTTTGACATCTTACCGCCGCCATCTAGTCCGATCGTGCACTTCGTCCTCTGCCAGCTGTTTGTCCATAGATCCTCCTACTTTCTTAGGCTCAAGAGACTATAATAAATATATTAGATTTAGTTTTAATAACAAGTGCATTTGAAAGATAGAGAGTGGCAGTTATAAAAACATGAGGATTTCATTTACATTTACACAATAAACTTCATATATTTTGATTTCGTTTTTATTCTATTAATTTGAATCTTGATGATTCCCTCCCCTCTTTTTTTTTTTTATTCAAATAATTGTACATGGGGACATGTGCACATGGGAACTCCCAGTGATATTGCAGTTGTTACACATTACAACCTATATATGGTCATGCATAAATCAAATATTAATAGAATTTGCAATTAATTTTAAATATCATAACAAGTAATTAAGAATAAAATATAGTGTAACAATTGACTGATGGCAGAAGAGCACTCTGCAATTGTTGATTAAGAGCAATATTTGTAACAATAATTTTCAATAGCCCTTGCTGAGTCTTTTCATTTAAGTTAAATCTCCACTTTACCACAGAACCACTACAGACGATTTTAAGTAGATATATGCATGCATATACTCATATATACATAGCTAATTAGACAAGCAATAGAAATGCCACTGGGGCTTCATAGTCATGCATATCTAGGGGAGAGAGAGGAGAGAGAGAGAGAGAGGAGAGAGAGAGAGAGAGAGAGAGAGAGAGAGAGAGAGAGAGAGAGAGAGAGAGAGAGAGAGAGAGAGAGAGAGAGAGAGAGAGAGATACATGGCCACAGGCACTCCTAGATCTGCTCAAAAAGTTAATATTACATTCCCTTACGAATAATACATCTTTACAATTTCACCAGACACAAAGATGTAAATATTTTTACATCTTTAGTGATGGATATACGCTTAATATTGGGAATGAATTGTCAGGATCACAGACGTGTTTTAACATTTCAAAATAACACAGTCCAGAAGGTCTGAAGTCCTGTAACTTAATATATTCTTTAATACAATGTATTAAAGCCTTCCTCCCTTCTCGGCCACATAAAACACATTTGGAGTATTCTGGGTGCATTGTTTGTGTTTTTTTCATAAATCACTTCCCATACATGTCTGTGGCACATCTATCACAATTACCTGTTAGCATTTTCCTGTACCATAAGTGTGCGATATATCACAAATAATTTTATAGTGTGTGATAGAACTGCTGTTGTAAGTTTATGAAAGTATTAACATATGCAGATCTTCTTGCATCTCATTTTTAAGTATTGTTTTCAACTGAGACAGGATGACAACAGATTAAGATGTTGACTCTTCAGCAGCCTTCTTTGCACACTTGTCGGCCTTTTCATTACCACTTATCCCAACATGGGAAGGTACCCATGAGAAGATGATTTTTAGGTTCATATTTGCACATGTGATAAGTGAATTCATGAATTGCAATCACGAGGGTATTATAAGCAGGTTTTAAATATCTTTAGTGTTAAGAGTGCACTTTTCGAATAAAAAAATTAGCGCTTTTTCTAATATTAATGATGTACTCAATAGCATGTTTGATTCCAGTGATTTCACACTCCATGACTTAACCTTTTTTCGTGTATATCCACCCCTTCAATGTTTTCATGCATTATCATACTGCAACCAGATTCTCCTGTACTGTGTATATGGGACCCATTTGTATATATACAGAGAGTTTCATTTATCTTAGGAAAATTATTTTTGATAAATACTTCAACAGCCTGTAGCCACTAGTGTTTTTTTTTTCACGACAGGAATTACTCCAGGGCCAAATGGCAATGTTGGGAGAAAGTTTCTACATTCACTCTGTGACAAGGATTAAGTGCATTAACAGCATCATTATTATGAAATAGTTTCACATTATGTTTTATCACCTCATTACTTATAAGTTTCAAAATTTTAGGATAAATGGAAGTATTGTATTGCAAATCTCCTTTTATTGAGGCTTTAAGGATAACTGGTGCTAACTGTGACTCCTGTAGTAGATAGGTACCATTCTGAGATGAAGAAACTTATTTTGCTACTTTAACACCAAATATTACAACAGATTTTCTGATATGGAGTGTTAATGGTGGAAGATTTAATTCCTGTTGCATGCTTACAAGTTTTGTACTCATTGGACAGTCGAAAATAATTCTCATTGCTTTGTTTCGAGTTCTTTCTAAGGGAGATAAGAGGACAGTGCTTATAGTGCAAAGCTGTAAGGCATGATAATCAACTAATAACCTAATGAATGTTAGACAAAAAGTAAGGTAAATATTAATTCCAACACCAGATACTCTGTTAGCCAATAATTTTAATGGTCTCAGCCTCTGAGAGAGCCTATTGCACAATAACTTGATGTACTCCTTTGAAAGCGGTAATGATGCAGGTATGTCTAAATATTTGTAATTGCAGGATTCCTGAATTTCATGACCATTTAAGCTTAGTGTGGTTTGGTGAGTGGGGGAGGTAAAATACTAGATGTTAGGAATAGAGGTAGTTGAGCTAAGCTCTTTCATAATTTCTGGAGGTTGATCCAACAATGATTGCTTGTCATTTGTGGAGGGTGCCTGACTGCTTATATCATCTGCATAGCATATAACTGTACATTTTGTGTTTGGAAGAATCAAGGATTTAAGAAGTTTATCCATTAATGTATTGAATAAGAATGGTGAAAAAAGCCCTCCCTGTGGTATTCCTAAAGTGAATTTCATTCCAATGGGAAGCATGCACCCTTTGTAGAATATCTTGGATGATCTACCACTTAGATAACATTTAATAAGTTGTAGCAGTTTACCTTTGACCCTCAGGGATGATAGATGGTCTAGAATCACAGTTCTATTTGCAGTGTCAAATGTATTTTGCAAATCTAAAAATACAGTCTTTGAATGTATGTTCCACATTCAGAAATTCCAGAAAGCATGACTTTGTGCTTTTTCCTTTCATACAACCATAAAGATTAGGTGATAGTTTCCCTTCAAGAATGTACCCAAGCCTAATGAGAAGTACTCTCTCAAAGACCTTGCATAAGTAGCTCGTTAAAGATATTGGCCTCGGTTTACTACTATTTGCTTTAGGTATGGAACTTATCAAACTTTTCTTCCATTCTTTTGGAAGAATGCCCTCTTGATGTATAACACTAAAGAGCAGTTGTATTGGATTAATTACGAAACAGATATTGTCCTTTAGGTACCGAATTACTGAATATGTGATACCATCCTCCCCCGGGGGCAGTACTTTCTCCAATAGATAGAGCAAAATCAATTTGTGTTTTGATAATGTAGTCAACAAATCCATCGGGTTCCATTGTTCGTGCACATGCATTTTTAATGTTAATAATTGTTAGTTTCATGCCCTCTCAAGGACTAGAATATATTGTGTTAAGTTGCTTAAAGTGGAAGTCTGAACATATATAGCAAGCAGCTCTTCTGCAACTGATTTCGAATCTTTTGACTGTGCTATGATAATATTCTTCCCAATGAGGGAATTGATTGCTTGCCATATTTTTGTACTACAAGTATTTGCATTAATCTTTGCAGAAATATTTGAAAGTGCTTAGTTCGAGAGAAACTTTTAAGACAACGATATTCTTTAAGTTTGAGACGCATGCTTTCTAAATTTGCAGGATTATTATAATCTCTGTACTGTCTTATAGCTATATCAACTTCAGCTTTAAAATCTTTTAACTGACCATCTTGGGTCCAATCATTCCTGGGCTTACCCTGTTTCTTGAAATGTGGCTTTCTTATATATGTATCATGAAAGAGAATTATTTGAGAAACTAATTTACTATATATTTCTTGACCTGTTAACATGTTTATATTATCATTCTCAAAATTGTTTGTCATGACTGTTTTGAATGAGGCTTCTTCTTCTTCTTCTTCGTCTACATCTTTTCCCACTTTTATGTGGGGTCGATGTTTCTTGCCAGTGTTCTCCATATGTTCCTGTCCCATACCTCATCACCCATCAAACCTTTAGACCTCAGGATGTTTTTTTTTTTTTTATGACAAGGCTGAAATGAGATATCAAGAGTCACACTATATTCCAAAGCATAAAAATGAGGCAAAAGATGGTCCAGTAGCTGAGCATTAGATTTTCCAGTATGCTTTCCTCTTTGAAAATCATAATCAATTCTTCCTCTCTGAATATGTGTAGCTATTTTTTTCTCCTAACACCTTTATATTGTTATTCCTAACAAAAGAATAGTCTCCTTCAATCACAGCTGCAAGAGTCATCTGGTGGCTGTGCATAAGAAGAATACCGTGCATTAAAATCCCCTACATATATCATGTCTTTGCACATTAATGGGTGTGGTAAGACAGATTTATCAAATTTGTCTTGTTCTATATATGAGTTAGAAATGTAAAATGGTTCTTCAGGGATGTTAATCTTAATAAGCATATAAATATAACTATCATTGCTACTCCCATCACAAGCTGGGTCAGTTTTGTTTTCAATAAATGCATGAGGAATGTTATTCTTAATAAAAGTAACTAAGCCCTGTCTACCGTTATTAACATACTTGGTATAATCCCTTATGTGATACGAATCCTGTTTGTGTAAACCTTCTTTCAAGCACGCCTGGCCTCGCATTCCCGAGGTCGACAGATCGGTTCCCGCTCAGGACCGAGAGTTTAAGCTGTTTACTGGGAAGGTTACTTGCTGTGGATGGGCACCACAGTGGGGGGATTGGGGCTTGCCTCGGCTGACGTTCTGAGGAGCATCTTAGATGGATATCGGAACTGAAACACCGGCAAACTATATCTTTAAATCTTTTCCTGAGGAAGTTTGTTCCATGATACTATACTAATATTATATGTAGTACTCATCAACATTTTGTGCCATCTTCTGCATGGCCTTTAGCTTGGTCTTCCTTTGTCTGTTATCAGCATCCTTCTCTTCACTTCCTGGAATTTCACTCGTTCCTATTTGGAGTTGATGCTGTTTTCTGTGCTGTTGTTACCGCTGTTGCCTCCTGTCCTCATCTCTTGCTTAAATTATCATGAGGTTGGTGTCAGTTGTTTCAATGGCAACACTTTTGGTAGAGCTATGACTTTCCACATATTCAAAAGTTTATGGAAAATTATTTTTATTTCCACTTTCTAAGTTTTTTTTTTTTTTCCTTCCAGTCCCTTAATGTGACAGGCGAAGTAATTCATTAAAGATTCAGCATTCTCTTCAAGCTGTGCACGATATTCTCTTCTTATTTCTTCTTCCTTTTGGGTTATAATGCTGTTAATCCTCGCAAACATATCACATTCTTCTTGCAGATCTGCATTACTTTCAAGCACATCCCCCTGAGGCACATGAGCACTCTCAAGAGAATTGCTTTTCTTCTTTGCCCCAGT
>JAXCGZ010000016.1:32500-57500 GCA_037179515.1 Halocaridina rubra
CAAGGGCTAGGACGGTTGCCTTCTTGCGAAGGACTTGTTTTGGCAGATGTAATCCTTACGCTGAGTGCATACATTTGCTAACCTCAGACCGTGACGGGGCGCGAACCCTCGACCTGACGCCTCAGAGTCGGAGACGCTACCGACTGAGCCACGGCGACTACACTCTATATATATATATATATATATATATATATATATATATATATATATATATATATATATATATATATATATATATATATATATATATATATATGTATATATATATATATATATATATATATATATATATATATATATGTATATATATATATATATATATATATATATATATATATATATATATATATATATATATATATATATATATATATAATATATATATATATATATATATATATATATATATATATATATATATATATATATATATATATATATATATATATATATATCGCAGATGTGAAGCGATAATAAGACATGTGTAACGAATATCCAAGATATTCGGTGTTGATGTAGGCATAGAAAGAGAACCGCAACTGAAGGAAGACTTAACATCGAACTGTCCAGGACAGTCTTATTTAAGTCCACAAGACCCTTCAGCTGTAGTACTGCAACGGGCGTTGGTTCCATGGGCCAACCTACCACATAGTATATATATATATATATATATATATATATATATATATATATATATATATATATATATATATATATATATATATATATATATATATATATATAATATATATATGTGTGTGTGTGTGATAACCTAATTGTGATTACCTAATTGTGTTTACGGGAAAGAGCCCAAAGCTCGTATCTTCCCGTCTCCTGTGTGTGTGTGTGGATATGTGTGCGAGTGTATGCATGCACACGCATGCAGGTGGGAGCGCATATGTGTGTGGAGGGAGATATATGTGCTTGGGTGTGCATGTACATACATGCACAAGCATGTGTGTGTATGTAGTATGGCATCTCCCATAGACGCCTAGAGCCGCTAGATGGCAGAGTGCGCACTCGATAACCCGCCCAGAGGACAGCATACGTCCTAGTTAGAAACCGTTCCCCTAAGGGGGTGGGAACTCTGAGGTGACTGGTAGGAACTATAGAAATGGGAGCTTTGAAGCGTAAACTAAGTTCAAGTTATATATTAATAAAACCTCTGTTAAATGAACTATGCACATCTATCACCGACCTCGCTAACTATAGAATAAGTATAGTCTTAGAGTAACGCTATACGTCATGTATCTGCATTTATTTAGTTATTCAGATAACTGTACATGGAGACATGTGCACATGGGCTCTCCCAGTGATATTGCAGTTGATAAACATTACAGTCTATTTGGTTATGTGTAAATAAAATATTAATAGAATTTGAAATTAATTTTTAATATCATAGCAAGCAATTAATAATAAGATATAGTGCAATAATTGATTGATGGCAGAAGAGCACTCTGCGATTATTAATTAAGAGTAATATTATTATGGTTTACTAGTATTAATAGCAGATGAGCACTGTGGCGGCTCTTTCGTCGTCTCGTTGCCTGGTCCTGCCATGTCTCTGGGCTCTCAATGATCCAACTGTTCTTTCAGCCTGTTCTTTTTTTGTCGTATCGCCCAGGGATGGCTATGGGTCAGCACTTTTATATATGTATATGTGCATGTGTGTGTGTATGTGTGTATATATATATTTTTTTTTCTTAGTGTGTATGTGTGTTCTCGCCTGTATGTGTGTATATATGTGTTGTGAATGTTTATATGAGTGCATGCGTGTGTACGTGTGTGTATGTGTATATGTGTGCATGCATATATATCGATGGAAAGGACTAATAGCTCTTTTTGCTGAAATGAACACCACTCTCTCTCTCTCTCTCTCTCTCTCTCTCTCTCTCTCTCTCTCTCTCTCTCTCTCTCTCTCTCTCTCTCTCTCTCTCTCTCTCTCTCTCCTCTCTCTCTCTCTCTCCTAGAAATGTATGATTATGAAGCCCCTGTGTCACTTCTATTTGCTCATCTGATTAGTTACCTATAAATATGTTTATATACATGTTTATGTATAGATACATGTGCATGCATGTATATGTATATGTAAATATATTTACCTACTTATTACTCTAATCGGAAAATTGTTATACTACATAGCTTCTTCAAATTGTCTGTATTGTTTCTTTGGCAAAGTGGAGATTTGACTTAAATGGTATCACTCAGCAAAGGCTAACGAAAATTATTCCTATATGTAAACTAATCTAGAATTATGGCACCTAACAGCAGCTGATGTAAACACGATATAGCTAAGCGATGTATAATATATGTAACTTGTTGTTGTTGTTGTTGTTGTTGTTGTTGTTCCGGATTTACGTCACGGACTCCCTTTTCTACCAGGGCTAGGATGGTTGCCTTCTTGCGAAGGACTTATTTTGGCAGATGTAATCCTTACCTTGAGTGCATGCCCTTGCTAACCTCTGACCGTGGGCGCGAACGCTCGACTTGACGCCTCAGAGTCGCGGACGCTACCGCTTTCGCGGCGGTGACTACGTATAATACATATTACTCTTAACTATTAATCGCATAATGCTCTTTTGCCATCAATCAAATGTTAAACTATATTCTACCCTTAATTACTTGCTTTGATTTTTTAGACTGAATTGAAAATTCTATTAATATTTGATTTATACATGACCAAATATAGAATGTAATGTTAACAACTGCATATCACTGGGAGTGCTCATGTGCTCATGTCCCCATGTACAGTTATTTGATTAATAAAAAAAAAACTAAGTTTCGGTAGAATATGACGTCAAGCATGGAAAAACACTGATATTGCTTGTTAATAGAAGTACTACTACTACTACTACTACTACTACTAGTAGTAGTAGTAGTAGTAGTAGTAGTAGTAGTAGTAGTAGTAGTAGTAGTAGTAGTAGTAGTAGTAGTAGTAGTAGTAGTAGTAGTAGTAGTAGTAGTAGTGACCAATATCAAATACTGGAATAGGAGCTTTCGCCTTATTTCTCAGAATACTTCTGGTCAGTCCTCTCTAACAGTGAATTAGCTTTTTCCCTGCTCTCTCTCTCTCTCTCTCTCTCTCTCTCTCTCTCTCTCTCTCTCTCTCTCTCTCTCTCTCTCTCTCTCTCTCTCTCTCTCTCTCTCTCTCTCTCTCTCTCTCTCACACACACACACACACACACACACACACACAAAGAATTGAACAAGGAGTTTCAGTCAGTATTTACAGTAGAAAATACCCCCACCCCCTCAGATTGCAGAGATAGAAGCTCAAGGGCCGGTATTAGAGAACATTAACCTTACAGCCACAGAGGTATGCAAGGCACTGATGGAGTTAGATGATCATAAAGCTACAGGTCCTGATGACATATCCCCTCATGTACCTAAATAATGCGCAAACTCAATATCAGTGGCAATAAGTATCATATTTAACAAGTCACTGGAGTCAGGGGAGATTCCAAGATGCTGGAAACAAGCAAACGTGATACTTATGTTCAAAAAAGGAAGGAGGGATACGGCTCTTAACTATAGGCCAGTTTCCTTGACCAGCATAGTTTGCAAAGTTATGGAGAAACTACTAAGGAAACATATCTCTCTTCACTTGGAATCCTTCAACTTTTTGTCAGTGAGGCAACATGGCTTCAGAGAAGGTAGATCAACAGTAACAAACTTATTAGAATTTTATGATGAGGTAAGCCGAATCTTACAGGAAAGAGAGGGCTGGGCAGATTTCATATTCCTAGACTTCCAGAAAGCGTTTGACACTGTTCCACATGGGAGACTTATTAGGAAGCTGCAAGCAATGGCTAGAATAGGTGCAAATGTCTTGAAATGGAGAAAAACTTACTTAGAAGGAAGGGAACAGAGGGTTAGAGTAAGACACTCAGTGTCTGAATGGAGAAGAGTTAGTAGTGGAGTTCCACAGGATTCAGTTTTAGGGCCACTTTTGTTCCTTGTATATGTAAATGACCCACCAGAGTCTGTAAATTCATTCATGAATATGTTTGCAGATGATGCAAAGATTGTGAAGAGAGTAGGAAACGAGAACAATGGTAGAGAACTTCAGGAAGATCTAAATAGTCTGCATGAGTGGTCAGAAAAGTGGCTAATGAAATTCAGTACTTCAAAATGTAAGGTAATGAAAATGGGTACAAGTGCAAGAAGGCCCAAGCTTGACTACTCGGTGGCTGGAGCACAACTTCAAGAGACAGAAAATGAGAGAGATCTAGGAGTAAACATACTAGCAGATTTGTCTCCAGAAATACATATAAATGGCATAGTAAGGGCAGCATATGCCTTCTTATCAAATGTAAGGGTAGCCTTCAGGCACATGGACAAGGAAATGTTCAGAAATATTTATGTAAACTATGTGGGGCCAAAACTCGAATATGTAGCCCCCTTTTGGAATCCGCACTTGAAAAAGCACATGGCTAAGCTTGAAAAAGTTCAAAGACATGCCACGAAACTGGTGCCAGAAATACGTAATCTCAGTTATGATGAGAGGCTGAGGGAATTAGACTTATCATCACTCGAAGCTAGAAGATTCAGGGGGGATATGGTGACAGTCTTTAAATTCCTTCATGGTTATGATAGAGTCATAGTCATAGATTTTATTGCTAAATATTTAGTATACATGCAGGAAATAAATATGTACATTATATTCAGAGGCACTAGGCTGCTGAGCAAGAGCTCCTTGGCAGGCAGCTTAATATGCATTTCACATAATTTAAAGTATGACGGCAATAGTTAACAAAAGCTCCAATATAGCAAGCTCATACTTATCTTGTAATAAAACAAAGCAGTAGCCTGACCTTAACCTGGACATAATGATACACCAATACTGTATTAATTATTAATCAACAGCTGCTTGATTTTGCCTGGTAAATAAATGCTGTTTGAGTTTCTTTTTAAATAAAGTTATGCCAGTTATTGTTTTTAAATCGTCTGGTAATGCATTCCAACATTTTGGGCCAAAACAGTGAATAGAAAATTTGTACAAGGTTGTTCTCGGCTATGGACATATCAAATTTATATTGTTACCTCTGGTTCCATGGTTGTGTTGAATAAATCTAAATAATTTTCTGTTATCATTAACATCACTATATATAATAATAAGACAGAAATATTGTATCATGTAATTGAATTTAAGCAAGTTTAGCTCCTTGAATAAAGAGGAAGTTGAGTCATATTTTCCACTATATGTAATAGTTCTGATCAGAGTTTTCCGAGTTACAAATAAATCCCTTACAATTGACGGCCAAGTACAACCCCAGATGGACAAACAGTATATAATATGAGGATAACACAGGGAATAGTATATGCTTTTTAAGGCCTCATTTGTTAGGTTATGGCGAATTTTATACAAAATTCCACACGTCTTGGACAGTTTTGAGCAGACAGATTGAATATATTTTCAACTTAAATTTTCATCAATAATTACCCCCAAAAATTTCTTACAAGCAACTCTTTTAATTTCATACCCATTCATATTAACTTGACCAATATTGTGTACTACAGATCTATTTTGAAATAAGATATAGTCAGTTTTGGAAACATTTAGCTTTAATTTATTAACAGAGACCCAGTTGTTAATTTTTTCTAGTTCACTATTTAAAACAGAATGCAGGTGGTCAAGGTTATTATCATGCAAGAGAAGGTTGGTGTTAGCTGCATAAAGAATATATTTGAATTTATTACTGGCATTGGAAATATCATTTATATAAACTAAAAATAACAATGGGCCCAGTATTGATCCCTGTGGTACTCCCCTCTCAATAGTTTGCAACAAAGATGCTTTCCCATTACAATATACGGCTTGTTTTCTATTTTTCAAGTAGCTCTTAAATAACTGTAATGGTGTTCCCCTAATACCCACACAAGTTAGATTTTCTAGTAGTATATCATGGTCTAATGATTCAAATGCTTTGGACAAGTCTAGGAAAACCCCTGCAACAAAGTTTTTATTTTCCAAATTTTGATAAACATCACTTGTAAAGTTCATTATTGCTTTTTAAGTGGTCTTATTATTACGGAATCCATATTGATTTTCGGATAGGTTGAACTTTTCAAGGAATTCTTTAAGTCTGTAAACAATCGCTTTTTCAAACACATTACTTAAGGACGGTAAGATTGATATAGGTCTATAGTTATTTTCATCATCTACAGTGCCTGACTTAAATATAGGTATTACTTTAGCACTTTTTAGTTTGTCTGGAAAACATCCTTGCTGAAAACATAGATTGATTATGTGGGTAAGTGGGGTACCAATGTAATGGGCAGTGACCTGGAGTAGTTTTGATGGAATTTCATCATACCCCGACGCTGTATTGGTTTTAAGGATTTTATATATTTAGTGACTTCCTCCCTTGTTACAGGATACAAGTAAAACGAAAAGTCTGGTGGATTATTAAGAAACTGTCGGTGTGAGTTTTGTTGCACATTTTGTTGTTCCTGTGTTGGTTGTGCTATAGTTAAGAAATGATCATTAAAGATATTAGCAGTGTGGTCATTATCATTTTTTAATTTGATTTCCTTTGAATGATTAATTTGTTTTCGTCCCATTAGGCTGTTTATTGTATTCCAGGTGGACTTGCTGTTTCCTTGGATAGGGATCGATATTTTGATATGGCTGGCTCTGGAACTAGAGGTCATAGTTTGAAGCTTCGTAAGAAAACTTCTTTGCAGGATGTAAGGGAATACTTTTTCAGTGTAAGAGTAGTTGATAATTGGAATTCGCTAAGCGAGGAGGTAGTTAATGCTATCTCAATCAATAGTTTTAAGGACAGGTATGATAAGTATCAATAAGTACAAAATGGAACCGATCAGGAGACGGGAAGATACGAGCTTTGAGCTCTTTCCTGTAAGCACAATTAGGTAATCACAATTAGGTAATCACTGTACTTATCTTTTTATGTATCTATGTAATTTTATTCACTTAATGAATATCATATCTAAGACTGATTAATTTTCAGGGGCCCTTCACGATAAGACTCATAATACAAATTATGCATAACCATATTAGGCTCTGGTGTCAAGATTTCATGCATACTAACTTCTAGCAGAATGTGAGAAAAATTAGCTCTCTCTCTCTCTCTCTCTCTCTCTCTCTCTCTCTCTCTCTCTCTCTCTCTCTCTCTCTCTTCATATTATATATATATATATATATATATATATATATATATATATATATATATATATATATATATATATATATATATATATATATATATAAGGAAAGCATTGAACAGTTCAGAAAAGACTTCCAGGAGCTGAATATGGAAAATGATGCCATGAAAACTTCCTTTGCTGATGCACTAAAGGGGAATGTGGCAGTAAAAGAGGCTGTAAAGGTGGTGGCAATGGAAAGCATACAAACAGTTGACTATAAAGAGACAGTAATCGAAAAAATGAAAGACTTTGTGATGGAAAGGGCAAACCCACTCATCAGACAGGCACTTGATAAGGAGAAGACAGTGGTAATATCAGGCATAAGTGAATCCCAGGAGCCCACATGGAAGGGGAGACTTGAAGAAAATAAAGCTAGGGTTGTAGACCTGATAAGAAAGCTTGGAGTAGTTTGTGGTCCTGAGGATATTGTAAACATACACCAACTAGGTAAATATTCGAGGGAAGGAAAGCCGAGACCAACAAAAGTAACCTTTGAGATAGGGGAAACATGTAGGGAAATATTGTTGAGAAAAAAAAGTCTAAAAGACCTTCAAGAATTCAAAGAAGTGTTCATTAGACGATACAGAACACAGGAAGAGATGGGAAAGATCAAAAACTTGTTGCAAGAGGCAAGAAGGTTAAATGATGAAAGAAATGAAGAACAGAAGAAAAATTTTCGTTACAGAGTTCTTCCAGACAAAGGGGAGATAAAGAAGATAATGACAGAAGATCAGGGGATGGGGCCTCATTAAGACTGTTATACACAAATGCTGATGGATTAGCTGGTAAGGCAGTAGAATTAAAAGATAGGATTCACAACAGTAAGGCAGATATAGTAGCAATTACAGAGACTAAGTTGAGTGAGGACATAAACAGTGTCACAGTTTTTCCTAAGGGCTTCAGAATACTAAGGGTTGAAAGATCTGAGAGGACTGGTGGAGGGATAGCACTGCTCATAAGTGAGAGGATTCAAGTTGAAGAAATAAACTTGGCAATAGAAAGTGAGTTCAAGGAATTTCTTGTTGCTCGCATAAATACTGGGTCAGAGAGCATTATAATAACTGTTGTATACAACCCACCAAGGAACCAAAATAGGCTTGAAGTTTATGAGGAAAGTCATATAGGTACTATTGAAGTCATAAACTCAGTTGTTAACATGGCACGGGAAAAAAAATGTAGGATTTTGATTATGGGAGACTTTAATCATAAAGAGATAGATTGGATAAATCTTGACCCACACAGTGGTGAGGACTCATTCGGGGCAAGATTCCTAGATTGCGTACAAGGGAATTTCCTACACCAACATGTAATGGAACCAACAAGGGCCAGGGGTGGGGATGAGCCATCACTACTTGATCTAGTGTTCACAGATAATGTGTTGGATATTGAAAATATTGAGTATGAACCACCAATTGGAAAGAGTGACCACTGTGTGTTGTTGATGGAGTATATCATTGAAGATATTCTTCCTGAGAGTAGAGGCACTGAGGACATGAGGAGGAACTATCCGAAAGGAGATTACATAAAAATGAATGAGCTTTTTGCAGTTATTGACTGGAGAACCTTATTTTACAACAAATCTGTACAAGAAATGTATGACATCTTTTGTGAGAAATATGGGAAGATAGTAGATTGCTGCATACCTGTCACCAAAGTAGGTGTAATTCATGCCAGAGAGAAATGGTTCGATAATGGGTGTAAAAGAGCTAAGGAGTGGAGAGACAAATGCTGGAAAAGGTATAGGAGGAGAAAAAACATAAATGCCTGGCAAACCTACAAAAGAGCAAGAAATGACTACCTAAGTAAAAGGAGAGAGGCAGAGAGAGATTATGAGAGGGACATCACCAGGAAGGCTAAAGAAAATCCCAAGCTTTTCCACAGCTTTATCAGAGGAAAACTGAAGGTAAAAGAACAGGTTTTAAGGCTAAAGAGAGCGGATGGAAGCATCACTGAGACGGATGAAGAGATCTGCAAAGAATTGAACAAGGAGTTTCAGTAAGTATTTACAGTAGAAAATACCCCACCCCCTCAGATTGCAGTGATAGAAGCTCAAGGGCCGGTATTAGAGAACATTAACCTTACAGCCACAGAGGTATGCAAAGCGCTGATGGATTTAGATGTTCATAAAGCTACAGGTCCTGATGACATATCCCCTCATGTGCTTAAAAATGCGCAAACACAATATCAGTGGCACTAAGTATCATATTTAAGGAGTCACTGGAGTCGGGGGAGATTCCAAGATGCTGGAAACAAGCAAATGTGATACCTATCTTCAAAAAGGGAAGGAGGGATACGGCTCTGAACTATAGACCAGTTTCCTTGACCAGCATAGTTTGCAAAGTTATGGAGAAACTACTAAGGAAACATATCTCTCTTCACTTGGAATCCTTCAACTTCTTGTCAGTGAGGCAACATGGCTTCAGAGAAGGTAGATCAACAGTAACAAACTTATTAGAATTTTATGATGAGGTAAGCCAAATCTTACAGGAAAGAGAGGGCTGGGTAGATTGCATATTCCTAGACTTCCAGAAAGCATTTGACACTGTTCCACATGGGAGACTTATTAGGAAGCTGCAATCAATGGCTAGAATAGGTGGAAATGTTTTGGAATGGATAAAAACTTACTTAGAAGGAAGGGAACAGAGGGTTAGAGTAAGACACTCAGTGTCTGAATGGAGAAGAGTTAGTAGTGGAGTTCCACAGGGTTCAGTTTTAGGGCCACTTTTGTTCCTTGTATATGTAAATGACCCACCAGAGTCTGTAAATTCATTCATGAATATGTTTGCAGATGATGCAAATATTGTGAAGAAAGTAAAAAACGAGAACAATGGTAGAGAACTTCAGGAGGATCTAAATAATCTGCATGAGTGGTCAGAAAAGTGGCTAATGAAATTCAATACTTCAAGAACATGGACAAGGAAATGTTCAGAAATATTTATGTAACCTATGTGAGGCCAAAACTCGAATATGAAGCCCCCTTTTGGAATCCGCACTTGAAAAAGCACATAGCTAAGCTTGAAAAAGTTCAAAGACATGCCACGAAACTGGTGCCAGAAATACGCAATCTCAGTTATGATGAGAGGCTGAGGGAATTAGACTTACCATCACTCGAAGCTAGAAGAGTGAGGGGGGATATGGTGACAGTCTTTAAATTCCTTCATGGTTATGTTAGAGTGGATAGGGATCGATATTTTGATATGGCTGGCTCTAGAACTAGAGGTCATAGTTTGAAGCTTGATAAGAAAACTTCTTTGCACGATGTAAGGAAATACTTTTTCAGTGTAAGAGTAGTTGATAATTGGAATTGGCTAAGCGAGGAGGTAGTTAATGCTATCTCAATCCATAGTTTTAAGGACAGGTATGATAAGTATCACTAAGTCTAAAATGGAACCGATCAGGAGACGGGAAGATACGAGCTTTGGGCTCTTTCCCGTAAACACAATTAGGTAATCACAATTAGGTAATCACACACACACACACACACACACACACACACACACACACACACACATATATATATATATATATATATATATATATATATATATATATATATATATATATATATATATATATATATATATATATATGCATACATACATACATATACATGCACGTATGCGCATTTACCTCACTCCGTCTATCTATCTATTTCTGTCTATCAATCTCTCTACCTATCTATTATCATCTTGAGACACACACGAAGTATTGTTTGTGGTCACTAATCGCCAAACTATTTTCCATTTGCACTTCACATCGGTAAGCTTATTATGATTTTGGGAGGATGCGAGAGAAGTAGCATCTCAAAGGAATGGAAAGATAACACATTTATTCAAGTGTTTCATTACTTTCTATATGCCTCACACATATCCTCATTGATAATATATATATATATATATATATATATATATATATATATATATATATATATATATATATATATATATATATATATATATATATATACATATATATACATATATATACATATATATTATATATATATATATATATATATATATATATATATATATATATATATATATATATATATATATATATATATATATATATATATATATATATATTTCAGTTTCAGTTTCCGGTTTTACGTCACGGACTCCCTTATCAACCAAGGGCTAGGACGGTTGCCTTCTTGCGAAGGACTTATTTTGGCAGATGTAATCCTTACGCTGAGTGCATGTCTTTGCTAACCTCAGACCGTGACGGGGCGCGAACCCTCGACCTGACGCCTCAGAGTCGGAGACGCTACCGACTGATTCACGGCGACTACATATATATATATATATATATATATATATATATATATATATATATATATATATATATATATATATATATATATATATATATATATATATATATATATATATATATATAATATATATACATGACGAATTTCACCAACCTCCAACTATTGTTGTTCTTTAGAAAATTCAGTCGTGCTTAAATTTGGTTATTGAGGGAATGAAGAACTCACAGAGCATATTTCAGTTTTCGGTCGCTTTCATATGACGAGAGAGAGAGAGAGAGAGAGAGAGAGAGAGAGAGAGAGAGAGAGAGAGAGAGAGAGAGAGAGAGAGAGAGAGAGAGAGAGAGAGAGATTTTCTTCATATCCCTGTCTTGACAAAGCACTTGTCCCATGAAAGAGGATATGCCCTTGTCGCGTAACTGGATCCTGTTCTCTTTAAGAGAAGAAGGGGGGGGGGGTCATTACTACGATTATAGTACTGGTTCAGGCACCTCATTTTTCATAAACTACAATTGTTCGCTTTTTCCTTAATTGCTGTCGACATATTTAAGTCGAAGTTATACTGCCAGTTGTCTTGAGACGTTGATTCGTAAGTTAAATATCTCTACCTTTCATGTTTATAGGAAACAAGGCATCACACTTTGTCCCTTAACTTTGGGTTAGAAGGAAAAATTCAAGCAGACTCTTTCCTTAAATAAGATATCTTGCATTTCTCCGCCATCTGACATAGTCTTCATTAACATTATCAAGAATAGCAAGAAGTTTTCTTGACAACTATAGTGAAAAACTTTCCTTGCAGCTTTTTGTTCAATGTGTTTGCCTTGCACCTCAAACTTTCCCTTTAACCAAATGAGTTTTTTAACATTTTTCAACGTAGACTTCTGAGGTCTTTGAAGTTCAAAGTTAGTAAATCCCGATATAAAAAACACTGTTAAGATAAGTGTTCTTTTGCAATGTGAATGATGTCGCTTGTAATATTTTTATGTTTTTCACCAAATTTTAATGCATGATTGTATGTATTCGTGATCTTTTTTTATTTGCAGGCGGTATACTAAGACAATTTTAAAAAAGTGCCTGGAAAGAATCGGAGTATACCTTTTACATGCGTTCTTAAAAGTAATAGAACGTGTCATTTTTATGGCATATTTGTGGGTTCTATATTTTCCATTCTACTGCCTCTCTCATCAAAATCTTTCCATTGATCCTGTATAAATTCTATTTACAGAGTGATATATGTGTCTATCAACATCCTGTATAAATACCCTTAGTGTGTACATTCGAATTCTATTTACACACTGATATATATGTCTATCAACACCTTCAGAACCCCTCCTTACTTCAGAGAACTTATATAAGTATAGTGGAGTCTGTAGGAATAAGCATTTTTCATTACATAAAAGTAGATACTTTCATACCCTAAAGCCTTGTGATAATCCAGGTCTTTTTTTAATATTGTTTCTCAGCGTGACAGTGAAAGCTTGTGGCTTTGCTATTACAGACAATCTTCCTCTTTAAAAGCTTAATTACCCTCAAGTGTAAAATAACCTGACACTCTTTTCACAGCTCTTTTTTTTTTCTTCACGTTTGGTACAACTTTAATGGGTCATCCTCAACCTGATATTCTTGCATGACAGAAAGTGTCCTTTACAATGCTATGAAAAAGCTTTAGATTACTATAAACCTTCATAGTAGTCAATCTCATTATCTCCCAGTATGACTTTTAATATACAGCTTTTTATATTGTTAATAGTATATCTCTCTCAAGGCACCTGACTCCTTCTCTGCCTATATATCTTCCTGTTTCTGTCTCCTCCTGCCTTTATATCCAGTCAGTATTTAACACTTCCTTTACCTCCTCAAACCTCAGACTAGTTTTTAGCATGTTGATCTGTATTGCTATGTAACCATTGTGTAACAGTACTTTAAATTTCTTCAGATATGTTTACCATACAACATATTCGCATTTTATGCTTCATAAATTAACTTGGTAATGTAGTTCCTCTGGATAAATTCCACGTGTCTTCATTTCAGATGATTAGCTAGAAAAGTCTTTCCTTTGCCACAGTATCCCAGCATAGAAAACAGTGGTCACTAGAGACCTTTGGAAGGTCATACTTAACATTCATTATCCCTTGTATGTATCCCAGAAGTGAATGATGGAGTATTTAAGGGTTAATTACTCAAAGACATAATAGGCAATTATAATTCTTGAGACCGAGAGTCATTTTTGGAGGCAATCCAGAAAGTGTGATCTTTATAAGGTTTGATCAGCATATGCATCATGTACATCTAAGTCAGTCATGTCTCCGACTCAATTTCTTAGACACAAATGGCGTTACCATGTGATGTCATCTTTGGTTTCCTTATTGGCTTCATAATTTACTTGCTTAGGAGTTGGGCTTTTCTTTTCCTTTGTATTTGTTTTCCTCCAAATACTATTCTTACCTACCTGCAATTTGGATTTATCGTTACTTACTCTTGTAACACCTTGGCTATCTCTTACTTGGCCTTTTCTGCGCATTCAGTCATGCCTTCGTAATCTCTCTAGCACTGTACAGATTTTAATTAGGAATTAGAACTGAAAACAATTCAAATAGAGTGTGCCAATCAGCTGATTAGAAAAGATGCCCATAGTATCGTATAGTCAAAAAAATTATAACATAGCCATTACTTTTAGAGATATAGAACCTAGAACACTGATACAAAATTTTAACTTTGCATATGTCTCTCTCCACTGAGCACTCTTTTTCGTCTTCCAGCGATGTTGCAAAACTTTTCCCTTGTGAGCTTGAACCTCTGATCCATTGAGTTTTGTTCATCTTACGCTTCTTAGTAACAGATTTAGAATCGTAAAATTCTTCAAATTCAATATTTATACCACAATTACCCAAGTCTCAAAGCACATGACATTAGTATGCTAATTAAATTTTATTCATCATTATTATCAAAGTAAATATTCTATATTCTTTCGTTCATCCATTCGTCATATGTAAGAGAAATGTTTGCTGCTATTCTTCATTGATGAATATCGAAGAGTATAGAGGATGACTTTTCTCCATCTTGGCAGTTAAAACGAAACCTGTTTAACATGAGTGACAGCATAATATATGAGAAGCCGTGCAGACAAGAGTACCTGCATTCGTCTAGTTACTTACTTAACAACCTTTAATGTTGTTGTGGCACAGGCCCCTTTGACGCCAGAGAAATTGATATTGGCTACTAACAAAATTCGTTGCTCTCGTCTAAGCTGAATGAAGATGGGCATCTTCTACTAATATTGTTTAGCTTTGACCACACACTAATGCCCGATTTCTTAAACAGTGTAAACCTAGGATACCATATTGTTAGTTAGCTAGACACACACAAATGGATTTCATAAACGTATCTGATGCGGTTTTGTGTATGGCTAGGATCCCGTACGGGATCCCAGCCATACACAGAACCGCGTCAGATGCGTTTATGAAATCCATTTGTGTGTGTCTAGCTAACTAACAATATGGTATCCTAGGTTTACACTGTTTAAGAAATCGGGCCTAAGACAACTCCCTAGTTGTTGACTTTAAAGTTAATTTTAAGCTCTGGTGGCAATATCTAAAACTAAAAATACTTGTGGTATATAGATACCTTGTGTTTATTTCACTGTTTGGGACTATGTATAGTCATATTTTGGGTGAAAATTGCTTTGGAATATCAATGTTTAGTAGATTCTTGTAGACGGAAAAACTCCGCTGGTGATAATGAAAACAACAACAGCAATAATAATAATAATAATAATAATAATAATAATAATAATAATAATAATAATAATAATAATAATAATAATAATAATAATAATAATAATAATAATAATAATAATAATAATAATAACAACAACAACAACAACGAGGAGGAAGAGGATGAGGCAATACTGATTTCAGCAATAATGGAGATATTATTAGTAGTGTTAGAGAAAAATTAGTAGTAATAGTAGTAGTATTAGTACTAGTAGTAGTAGTAGTAGTAGGCTAAAATCTGAACATTCATCAGTCTTACCCATATTTCCATTTGTTTGTGTAAGTTTGTGCTTGTGTATGCTCATGTGTTTTCTTTCTTTTCATACATGTATAAATGAAGCCCAATGCCAATTTTTCTAATTACTTTCGAAATTTCCGATTAGATTTTTCATCTATATAATTTGTAATGTTCAGAGAAAATATGCACACAATTTGGTCCATTATTCTTGGCCTAATAAAATACGCACGATACGAATACATTGATGTCATTCATCATTTTCATCATCCGCGCAGTAGATTGGAAAATTTCTTTTTTTTTCTGGAAGCTATATATATAGTTAGTCTGCAGAGCTTATAGAAGTTACCGCAAGTTGTACGGCTCTGATCATCATTGTCTATAAGCAATGAAGGGAGACTATATGAAATACTCTAGTTTTCCAAAGTCGATCTTATCTCAAGTACTGATAAATTGTATTAAGAAGGAATGGTAGGTGGATGATGGAAGAAAAGAATATATATAATATCAATTTGGCAAGTTGTTATAATTGCAATTGATAATGCAGATATAATGTGACATCTATGAAAGGAAAAAGTACCAAAGACTGTTTTGTAGAATTTATGAATGTTGAGCACTGCTCTGAGGTCACTGTTTTTCTAGATTTGCAAAATGCCTTTGATATTGCAAACAGAACCGTTATTTTGGATCATTTACCAACTTTAGGGGTCAAAGGTAAACTACTGCAGCTACTTAGATGCTACCTAAGTAGTCGAACCTCTAAAGTGTACTATAAAGGCTATCTTACAGTGAAAAGGAATTTACACTGGGAACTCCTCAGGGAGGAGTTCTGTCTCCCCTTCTCTTTAACATCTTAATGGATAAGCTTCTCAAGTCTCTCAGACTACCAAATGATGAATGCACCATCATATGTTATGCAGACGACATTTGTATAAGGGCACCTTCTGCCAATGATATGCAAATAATACTTAATGAATTTTCTCAAGTATCAAAAGACACTGGTCTTGTCATTTCAACTCCGAAAACAAAGTACTTTTCCAGTATCTCGCAAGAGCCTCACCTTGTATTAAGCAATCAAATGGTTAAGGCGTGCAAAAATCACAAATATTTGGGAATACCAGTTCCTTCTCCCCCTTACACAGAGTATGTCAAAGATTTGTGTGAAAGACTGCAACAGACACTCAGACTGTTAATGCTTCTTGCCAGTAGGGCATCTGGTGTTGGAATTAACATATGCCGAACTTTCTATCTCGCATATGTCTGGTCATTAGTCGACTATCACACCCTGCAGCTCTGTACTATGACTACCTCTATCTTAAGACCCCTAGAAAAAATTCAGAACAAAGCTATGAGGATTATTTTTGGCTGCCCTATGAGCACCAGAATTATTAATATGCAACATGAATTAAACCTCCCACCTTTGATAGAACATATCAAACAGTCAGCTGTGATATTTGGAGTTAAATTAGCAAAATTACCTCAGCCTCATCCATGTAATGCTTGTCATTTGCAAGGGCCGCAGTCAGCGCCAACAATCATTAAATCACTAATAAAAGGTAACATACATTATGAAAGACGAATTCACCCCAAGATATTTAAGCTTATAACCGATGAGACAAAAAAAAACATAATGTAACACTATTTACTGAGAGTGGTCCTGCACGATTAATAAATCCTTGCAAGAGGATTGGGCCAGAAATTCTTTTTCCAATATTATCATCTGGTCCGAATGACGCTCCAATTATTAAAAAACATCAATGGTTAGATGAAATTGAAGTCTTTATTGGAACTAGTTTCCCAAATAACAATGAAACACTCTGCATTTACACTGATTGGTCTCACACAAGCAGAACAGGAGGGTCTGAGTGCAGCATTATAGTTTATGAAAATTTTGAAGGGCAGCATATATTTGACAAAGCACTGAATATGCCAAATTGGTCATCAATCACCGAATGTGATATTGTTGGACTAAAACTTGCTGTTGAACATGTTCTCAGTGCTAGGAGAAATGCTATCATATTCTGTGACTCACAGAGTGCGCTTCTGTCACTGAGATCATTAAAAAACTCCTACAAAACTCACATGGCTGAAATTCAAGAGGCTCTTATTAACTGCGCAAAACTTAAACTCCAAGTTAAGTTTTCATGGGTACCCTCCCATGTTGGGATAGTAGGTAATGAAAAGGCTGACAGGCTGGCAAAAATGGCAACTGAGAGTTCAGTGTCTGAATCTATAACCATACTGACTCAGTTCAAAACAATGTTGTATAATGAGATTATGGAAGAGCAAGAACTTTCTACACTCACACAACATGAAAGCAGCTGTTCGATCCAACATTACAAAAACTTCAGAAGGCTGAGACACAAATACAGCATGGGTAAAATGCTTACAGGTGACTGTGATAGAGTTGCTGCCCGCATAAGACTTGGTTATAGAAATATATGGGAGGTGAATTGCGAGAAAACTGGTAGAAAGCACCCAGAACCCTCAAAGTGCCATTTATGTGAGTGTGAAGGGGGCAACAATTTAGTACGCTACATTACAGAGTGCACAAAGCTTAAGGACTTCAGACCTCTGGGTCTGAGCTACTTTGAACTTTGTGTGCACTCTTGCAACCCAGAGAACTGATATCCTGTACTTAGTGTATACCCAACATTGAAAATGTAATTCTTTTACCCTCTTCTTCGTCTACATCTTTTCCCACTTTCATGTGGGGTCGATGTTTCTGGCCAGTTTTCTCCATTTGTTTCTGTCCCATACCCCATCACCCAACAACCTTTAGACATCAGGTCATCATTGATGCAATCCATCCACCTACGCTTTGGTCTCCCTCTCCTTCTCCTACCCTGTACATCCATTTCCATCACCCTCCTCCCAACATACTGTTCATCCCTCCTAACGACATGACCATACCATCTTAGTCTACTTTCTTGTATCTAATATGATATTTCTCTAACTTTTGAGAGGAAAAAAATGGGGGAAAGGTGGAGGGAATACTCTCTCTCTCTCTCTCTCTCTCTCTCTCTCTCTCTCTCTCTCTCTCTCTCTCTCTCTCTCTCTCTCTTTCTCATATGCCTTTTTATATACATAAGCTACTTTTCCCCTTATAAGGTGAGTGGCTGAGTAAAGGAATAATGTTCTGACTTTCTGGGAAGAGAAAGTACAGAGAGGTGGTCTCTCATTCCCTTCGCTCAGCCCCACTTAGTCTACTCTTACGACACGCAGGGGAACATGGAGGAAGTATTTTAGCCCCCTCCCTCAGGAGCTCATATGTATGTATATGTGTGTACATGTGTGCATGTGTGTATATGTAAGTATATATGTATGTATATATATATATATATATATATATATATATATATATATATATATATATATATATATATATATATATATATATATATATATATATATTTTTTTTTTTTTTTTTTTTTTTTTTTTTTTTTAAGAGTGTGACACCGGGACAGGCAGAAACTGCCCTCTTCAACAAAGGCCCGGGCACGAGAAAATACCAAGACGAAGGAAAAGAAAAAGGTTAACGGCAAGGCAGAGATGAGGTAATGTCACACAAAGGAAAACGACAGACAGAAAAAACAGTTAAAGTAAAGAGGACCCAGAGATATGGAGGACTAGGCTCTGAGATGACAATAGATCTGCTTTTTGAAGGATGAAAGGTCATAAGAATTAGGAAAGACAGAAGGAGGAAGAGAGTTCCATAGTCTGGAGGTAGATGGGAAGAAGCAGTTGCTGCACCGACCAATCTGTGAGCTACAAATCTCCACACAGTACCTGTGAGATGAGGCCGCTTGGCGAGTGTTACGCGGCCTCGGCAGTGGAGGAGGGATGCAACTCGCCAACTCATCAGAGCAGCGATGGAAGTAGTAGCAATAGAAAAGCGAAAGGGAAGATACCTTACGGCGAAGAGAGAGAGAATCCTGGTTAGAAGTAAGAGAAGGATCATTAATGAATCTGACTGCCTTAGATTCAACCCTATCCAGAAGATAAGTAAAGGAAGAAGCACCCCAGATGTGTGAGCAGTATTCTAAACTGGGGCGGATAAACAAAACAAACAAACAAACTTTATTTCCATTTCATTATACAATGGGTATTCGTCAGCCAGGGCAAGCCCCAACCCCCCACTGTGGTGTCCAACCACAGCAGTTCCTGCCAGGAAACAGCTTAAACTCTCGGTCTTGGATGGGAACCGATCTTTCGACCTCGTGAATGCGAAGCCAGCGCGTTACCACTGTACTAGCCAGCAGGATTTGTAAATTTTAAGTAACTGCAATGAGAAAAAGTAATAACAAAAACGAAAGAAAACCCCCAACTTTTGGGATGAAGATTTAGAAATTTGGATTATGTGATTCCTCCAAGACAAGTTAGAGGCTATATGGATTCCTAATATATTGATAGAGTTAAGAGGGTAAATTTCATTAGTTTCGAAGACAATAGGGCTATCAAGAGGAGAAGAAGATAAAGAGATAGCCAGAAACTGTGTCTTGAAGGCATTGAATTTAACTAAATTTTGAGTGCCCCATTCAGATACTCTCTGCAAATCGGAGTTAAGAGTAGAAGAAAGAGTGATACGAGATTGATTACGAGTAACAGATGAAGGTTGTGAAGAAAAGGCAGAGGAAAAGTGAAGGGTAGAATCATCGGCAAAGGCATGAAGAAGAGAGGAAGATGGGGATTGTAGAAGATCATTGATGAAGAGAAGGAAGAGAGTAGGTGAAAGAACAGAGCCCTGTGGAACACCACTGGAAACAGAGAAAGGGCTAGATGTCGCGCCATCAACAACTACAGATATAGAACGGTCAGTAAGAAAACTGGAAATCAGAGAACAGAAAGAAGGGGTAAAGCCATAGGCAGGGAGTTTGGCCAACAGAGCCTTGTGCCAGACTCTGTCAAAAGCCTTAGAGATATCAAGGGCGACGACAAAGGATTCCTCATAGTTCCTCAGAGAAGATGACCATACATGAGTAAGATAGGACAGGAGATCACCAGTGGATCTTGCCTTGCGGAAGCCGTACTGGTGATCGGAGATAAGTGAGTTAGATTCAAGGCTTTTCAAGAAGTGAGCATTAAGCAAAGTTTCGAAAACTTTAGCAATAGAGGAGGTTAGAGCAATAGGTCGGTAGTTAGAAGGAATAGAGCGGCCACCCTTCTTAGGAACAGGTTGAACTAGAGCATGCTTCCAAGATGAAGGATAGATACTGGTTGACAGAATGAGGCGAAAAAGATGGCAAAGCACGGGAGCCAGTTCATCTGCAAACTCCTTAAGGAACTTTGCAGGGATACCATCGTGACCAGATGCCTTGTTTGTCTTTAGTGAGCAAAGAACCTTATGAACTTTGCATGAAGAAAGGATAAGGGAGGGCATAGGGTTAGAGAGGGGAAAAGACTGAGGAACAGGTGCGCTGGAATCATTGATAGAAGAGTTGGCAGAAAAATGAGAGCCAAAGAGAGTGGCTTTGTCAGTGGGAGAGCAAGCTATAGAACCATCAGAACGAATGAGAGGGGGAAAGCTTGAGATACAGAAGTTTTTGGAGAGGTTTTTGGCTAAGGACCAGAAGCATTTGTCACTGGGAGAGGAGTTAAGGTCATCAACTTTCCTTCTTATAAAGGAAGCCTTAGACCTTCGAAACTGAGCTGTGCAGCGATTCCTAGCTATAATGAAAGCAGAGCGAGTTAAATCGGAAGGAGAGGCTTGGTAAGATCGGTGAGCCTGATTCCTAGCCTGGATAGCCATGGAGCAGGCACGGTCAAACCAAGGTATAGGGGGAGAGAAAGTTTTTGTAGAAGAGCGGATGTACGCCTCCATTCCCACGGTCATGATCTCGGCAACTTTTACAGCTACCCGATCAGGGTTGCGGGACCGAAAGCAGTAGTCATCCCATGGGAAGTCAAAGAGAAACTTACACAAATTTTCATATTGTGTTCGCTTGAGGTGCCAAAGGCGGCGTTGAGTAGGAGGGATTGGTGGTGGGGGAGAGAAAATGGAAGAGACTGAGATCATGGAGTGGTCAGATTTACCAAGAGGGGAAAGCACAGAATAAGAGTAGTTTGAAGGGTTGGAAGTAAAAAATAGGTCAAGAGTGTTTGCAGCATGTTTGTGACGATCAGGAACACGAGAAGGATGTTTGATACTTTGCTCCAGATCGTGAGTAATAGAGAAATCAAGAGCCTCGCTTCCTCCCACATCAGTGTGAGAAGAATGAAGCCACTCACTGTGGTGTACATTGAAGTCTCCAATGTAGAGAACTTCGGCATGTGGGTGAGAAGATAGCAAGGACTCATGGCACGAGGAGAGATATTCAAAGAAAGACACAAACTCGGTGGAATTTGGAGAACAGCAGCAGAAGCAAAGGATGATAGTGGTAGTGGAGAGATAGACTTTTAGCCAGAGAACATCAAAGTCAGGAGATTCAAGGTCCATGAGCCTCACAGTAGGAGTGTTAATGTTGCAGTAAGCACAGACCCCACCCTTGGAACAAAAACGAGTATACAGATTATAGTGGGAGATTTGGAAAGGGCCAGTGGAAGCATGTATAGACAACTGGGTTTCAGATAGGAGGAGGAGGTTAGGGAGGAAAGTGCCCAAGTGCTGTTCAACAGACGAAAGATTAGAGTTCAGCCCACGAATGTTTGAATAGTGTAGAGTGAAAGAAGCAGATCTATTGGGAGGTGCAAGGTTAAGAGCAGAACCATTACCACCACCAGGCGTGTCTGCCCTCAAGCCAATGGTGGAGTCAACACAACATATATATATATATATATATATATATATATATATATATATATATATATATATATATATATATATATATATATATGTGTGTGTGTGTGTGTGTGTGTGTGTGTGTGTGTGTGTGTGTGTGTGTGTGTGTGTGTATGTCTATATGTATCAATAATTACTACTTTTGATTCATAACTCTATATCTATACAAAAGCTGTAGTAATGATGATTGTGGTGGTAATGATAATAATAATAATAATAATAATAATAATAATAATAATAATAATAATAATAATAATAATAATAATAATTATAATAATAATAATAATAATAATGATAATAATAATAATAATAATAATAATAATAATAATAATAATAATAATAATAATAATGATAATAATAATAATAATAATAATCATAATAATAATAATAATAATAATAGTAATAATAATAAAAATAATAATCGTAATAATAATAATAATAATAATAATAATAATAATAATAATAATAATAATAATGATAATAATAATCATAATGCTGGTAGCAATAGTTGTGATAATAGTGATAACGGATTAAGCTGACGTAATTCTCTCTCATGTACATAATTTGAAGGGTAGAGAATCGGAAGGGCTTTCAGTCTTTCTCTTTCTTTTCCTTCCAAATTTGTCTTCCATTATATGGCACTGTGTTTATGTGTGATTACCTAATTGTGATTACCTAATTGTGTTTACGGGAAAGAGCCCAAAGCTCGTATCTTCCCGTCTCCTGATCGGTTCCATTTTAGACTTAGTGATACTTATCGTACCTGTCCTTAAAACTATGGATTGAGATAGCATTAACTACCTCCTCGCTTAGCAAATTCCAATTATCAACTACTCTTACACTGAAAAAGTATTTCCTTACATCCTGCAAAGAAGTTTTCTTACGAAGCTTCAAACTATGACCTCTAGTTCTAGAGCCAGCCATATCGAAATATCGATCCCTATCACTCTATCATAACCATGAAGGAATTTAAAGACTGTCACCATATCCCCCCTTAATCTTCTAGCTTCGAGTGATGGTAAGTCTAATTCCCTCAGCATCTCAGCATAACTGAGATTGCGTATTTCTGGCACCAGTTTCGTGGCATGTCTTTGAACTTTTTCAAGCTTAGCTATGTGCTATTTCAAGTGCGGATTCCAAAAGGGGGCTGCATATTCCAGTTTTGGCCTCACATAGGTTACATAAATATTTCTGAACATTTTCTTGTCCATGTGCCTGAAGGCTACCCTTACATTTGATAAGAATGCATATGCTGCCCTTACTATGCCATTTATATGTATTTCTGGAGACAAATCTGCCAGTATGTTTACTCCTAGGTCTCTCTCATTTTCTGTCTCTTGAAGCTGTACTCCAGCCACCGAGTAGTCAAGCTTGGGCCTTCTTGCACTTGTGCCCATTCTCATTACCTTACATTTTGAAGTATTGAATTTCATTAGCCACTTTTCTGACCACTCATGCAGATTATTTAGATCCTCCTGAAGTTCTCTACCATTGTTCTCGTCTTTTACTTTCTTCACAATCTTTGCATCATCTGCAAACATATTCATGAATGAATTTACAGACTCTGGTAGGTCATTTACATATACAAGGAACAAAAGTGGCCCTAAAACTGAACCCTGTGGAACTCCACTACTAACTCTTCTCCATTCAGACACTGAGTGTATGTATGTATGTATGCTCAGGCTTATATGTGTACGTATATGCGATTATTTACATGCACTTTCCTTTGCTGTGTTACCCTCAGATGACAATGATGTGTATGAGTATGCATGTATGCATCTTTATCTGTGGTAAGGACGAATAACTAATTTTGCTGAAATGAATACCACAAACTCTCTCTCTCTCTCTCTCTCTCTCTCTCTCTCTCTCTCTCTCTCTCTCTCTCTCTCTCTCTCTCTCTCTCTCTCTCTCTCTCTCTCTCTCTCTCTCTCTCTCTATCTATCTATCTATCTATCTATCTATCTATCTATCTATCTATCTATCACTATGAAGCCCCAGTGGTGTTTCTATTGCTCATCTAATTAATGCATGCATATGTATATGTACCTACTTATTATTCTAACCTGAAAATTGTTATTCTATATCTGCTTCAAATTGTCTGCAGTAGTACTGTTGAAAAGTGAAATGTAATTTATAGCACTCAACAAGGGCTATTGATAATATTGTTACAAATATTACTCTTCAATTACTCTTCAATAATTACACTATATTTTATTATTAATTACTTGCTATGATATTTAAAATTAATTGCAAATGCTATTAATATGTTATTTATACATAACCAAATAGATTGCAATGTTTATCAGCTGCAATATGACTGGCAGCGCCCATGTGCACATGTCCCCATGTCCAGTTATTTGAATAAATAAAAAAAAAGTGACACATTTAAATTACGTCACAAACTACTTAACATTTGGATAAGAAGTTACTCTAGACATAGTAAAATATGTGTTTTTAAAAAAAGTGTCACTATAATGGTGTGAAAGTGAGTATGCAGCGCATGCATTTCCTTAGTAAAAGTCTGTTTATATGTGTCAAGCCTCATCTGTGTGGCATGTCACTCAAAAATGGCAAATAAGTGCAACTGGTGTAACCACGTTGATTTGGTACAGAAACGAGATAACTCTTCTTTCGGAAGTTCATGTTTTTTTTTCCCCACCCATGAGATTAGACGATTCCAACGCCACAAAGTGAATCTTAACATTTTCGCGAAGAGCAAAATATCTTTTGTCACCTAAATGAGCCTTGGTGAATACTCCAGTATATAATTG
>JAXCGZ010000016.1:62500-67500 GCA_037179515.1 Halocaridina rubra
CAACCCCTTTGGGAGAGAGATACATAATATATTGACAAATCAAGGCATTCCCTCTGAAGAAGTCTTGATTAAGTAGCTTTCTCGCAAACTAAATTGGATCTCCTTCGCAATAACGATATCGAAAGGATTTGAATATGTGGCTTACAAACTGACTAATGGCCTACAGGCACAAGGGTCCAGCCATTTCACGGGGACAAACAATGGACACAACCTCGGTTATCTACAAAATATCCCAAACTACAGTCATACCAGAATAAACAGCAAGGAGCTTATGAAACGATCCCCTATCCGCGAGACTACAGAAAGAGACACAATACAAACCTCTCGTATTGCCGTCCATGCACAAGAGACTTCTCCTGGAGAGATGGCTCTTACAACCCTAGACACTCACCTAAGCATACAAACTTTGGGAAGGCCCGATCATACCATGGCACATACTCAAATCAGTATTACCCATCCAATGGCAGGCACACACACCAGGATCCATGGGCTAACCCCAGAACACACTATAATGATGAATTCCCATCAGAATCACATAGTCGAAACACATCATGGACAATTCCAAGAACAAACTACAACTATGACTATGGATACCACCCTGATGAAACTTTGCAAGAATGTAACATTAGTAAATGTGAACGCTCAGTCCCTTCTCGCTCATTTTGAGGAAATAATAATGCTAACAAAAGACTACAACATAGACATCCTCTGTGTAAGTAAAACTTGGCTTCCTCCTACAACTGAAAAAAATATGTAAATATCCCAGAGTTTAAAATATTTCGCAATGACCATGGCCGAGGGGGTGGGGTCTGTATTTATGTTAGAAATTATCTTAGTGCACCAGAAATAACCACAGGTCTAGAAAAAACTGAAGAGCTCGAAGATTTATAGATCACTGTGCAGTATCAGAAACTTCCATCTTTCATTGTAGGGTGTGTTTACCATCACCCTAAAGCACCTACCAATTCATTCAGTCATCTGCTAGAAACATTCAGAAATATCTATGTGAGCCATAAGCCCGTATACATACTTGGTGACTTAAATGATGAGTTGCTCTCAGCAGATAACAAAATGAAGAGGTTGATCAACTCTGTGGAGTTAACACAAATAGTGACAAAACCGACCCGCATAATCCCTAATTCTAGGACTCTAGTAGATCTGATAATAACAAATAAAGTGGAAGGTATACCCTACTGGGACGTAGTTCCCTGCCCAATTGCAGACCACGTGCTCAACATTGATATGCTAAACATAAACAAGCCCAAACAGAAGCCTCTCTTGAAGACATTCCGGTGTCTAAATAAAAAATTATTCCCTTGATATCTTTTCTGAAGCATTAATCAACAACACAAATGTACTTAATAAAATTAAAAGCTCAGGTAACGTCGATTTGCAGGTTGAGATTCTAACAAAAGTCTTCTGTGAATGCTTAGATAGTTGTGCACCCATTGTATCAAGAAAAATAACCTGTCCCTCAGCCCCCTGGCTAACTAATGACATCAAAGAGGCAGTGCAAATAAGAAATCAAATACAAAAAGAGCTAAATATTAATAGATATGATATGACTCTCCGAGAACGTTATAAAACAAAAATGAAACATGGCAGATCTCTCATCAATGTAAGTAAAAAAAACTTTAACAAAAAACAATTTAATGACTCTAGACATGATACAGCAGCAACATGGAAAGTGATAAGAAGCATGATACCAAATGAAAAGACTACCTCAGAAAGTTATTAAAATATTACGGAGTTGAAAGACAAAGCGGAAAACTTTAATAACTATTTTGCTAACGTTGACAAAAATACATAGGAGAAAACACAAGAAAACATCAACTCAGTGAATATGAGTAATTGCTTAAAGGACAATTCTTCCACTGTAAACACAAGAGAGTTCTTCAAGAAAAATCCTATTGATTGTGCTACCCTAAGTCTTACCATAAGGAGCCTAAGAAACTCTGGCTCTTATGGCCCAGATAGTATACCATTTCAGTTCATCAAAGATGTTCTACCCATGATTGTATCTTATATTCTAACTATTATGAACACTTCCATTGTTACTAAAAAGTTTCCTGACTCTTGGAAAAAATCACATGTAATACCTCTGCATAAAAAGGGGGACGCTATTGCATCCCACTTTAAGGTGCACCAAATGAGCCAGGAAGGAGACTTATTCCCACTAAGGAGCAACGCAGTTTTCAGGCTGTAACCCAAGGCGGTAATCTTTCGTGTAACAGGCAACTCCAATTGCCTCGCACAGACCGGATGCATTGAGGCAGAAGCAGAACCAATAGTAATGCGTGAGCAAGCTTGTAGAAAGTCGATGATGCTTCTTTTGACTCGTGACTTGCCCACTTTCTTTTAACAAATCTCAGTTCTTGAGTCTAGATCCCAAAAGCTCGGCATTCAACTTTGTTAGACCCAGATCTCTTATCAAGTCATTGAGGTTTCACTTATTGGGGAAGTTTCTTGACGTTGCGTGCCTGGTATTGACCACCCAAATTAAGGCCTTCTTGCACTTTTAGTCATTCTCATTACAATATATTTTGAAATATTGAATACCACTTGTCACTTGTCTGACCACTGATGCAGACTATTTAGGTCCTCCTCAAATTCTCTACAATCACTTTTGTCTTTGGCTGTCTTCACAATCTTTGCATCATCTGCAAAGATTAGAGAGTAAATTGGGCAAGCAATTGGAGGGTCGTGATATTATATAGGTCTAACTGATTATTTAGCCATTTCCTGGAGACCACTTTGTTCATTTGACTGGAGAAGGGGCTTGGACCGAGGTTATACCGTAGTTGTAAAGTCAAACTTTTCACTGTCACTGTCCATTACCTCTGCCTTTCATCAGTAACCTTGAAACTTTAAGGAACAAAAGTGGCCTATACCTAATCCCTGCTAATCTTTCCCCAAACACTGCATGTCTTACTCTGCCCCTTTGCTCCCTTACTTCTAAATAGGTTTTTTTTTATCCACACTAAGACATATCCACCTAATCAATACATTACTTTCAGCTTTTTAATAAGCACGCACGCGCGCGCGCGTGTGTGTGTATGTGTGTGTGTGGATGTCTGTGCAGGAAGAGATGATCAATAAAAGTAGCAAATCGAGGAAACTGTAACTTCTAAATGCTTTAGTAGCTTTAAAGAAAAGTATGATAAATGTTAGAGATTCAATTAAAAAAAAATCTCAACCACTAGACTAAGAAACTCGAGATAGAAACATCAGTCGCTAAACCTATTAGGTAAATACATTCAAGCAAACACTCTTACACGGCATCACTACACAAGTAAATATGAACACACAATCTCTCTCTCTCTCTCTCTCTCTCTCTCTCTCTCTCTCTCTCTCTCTCTCTCTCTCTCTCTCATTATCTTATTATTTTTAAGGCTAACTTTACTCTCCTTACATAGTTTTCATATATACATATTCTCTGTAATAGATGGTAACAGTTGTTGTTATTGTTGTTAACGTTGATGCTGTTGTTGTTATTTTGATTGTTGTCCTTGTTACTATAATAATGTAATAATTCGCACATGTCATCATATCATTGACTTTAAAATTGCATTTTTATTATTATTATTATTATTATTATTATTATTGTTATTATTATTATTATTATTATTATTATTATTATTATTATTATTATTATTATTATTATTATTATTATTATTATTATTATTATTATCATTATTATTATTATTATTATTATTACTATTATTATTATTATTATTATTATTATAATAATTATTATTATTATTATTATCATTATTATTATTATTATTATTATTATTATTATCATTATTATTATTATTATTATTATTATTATTATTATTATTATCGCTATATAATATCATCATGGTAAAAAAACTATAATGTAATATAATGCCAATGGTGTAGGCAGCATCTATTTCCATCTTGTTGCTTCTTGTTTAGGAGTCTAGCTTTTCTAGTACTAACTAACCTTCGATGAACATTGCTCTTGCTGGTGTTCATTCGCATAATCTCTATCTTTTTCGTATCGAAGTACTGTATTCTTATTTCATTGACGATTATAATAAACACACGTGTAAATGATAGATGTGGGTTCAATTTATTGGCATACGTTAATTTTATCTTAATGCTTACTCTTGGATATCCACTTTTCAGTAATTACCATATATATATATATATATATATATATATATATATATATATATATATATATATATATATATATATATATATATATATATATATATATAACCAAGCAAGCACATTACATATGTGAAAACATGAATAATTTTTTACCCCGACCGGGACTCGAACCTAGGACTTATAATTACTAAGTCAAGGCGCTACCAACTACACACCACAGAAGGTATAAAAGGAACCCAACCTTATAGCTTATATCTGCTATACTTGGGGATGAACGCATTCTAACTGAATGCCACTATGTTCATATTACAGATTCCCCAACCTCACTCGTGGCTTCATTGTAGCATTTAATTCAATTCCCAATCTCATTCGGGTCATACAATAACCAAGCAAGCACATTACATATGTGAAAACATGAATAATTTTTTACCCCGACCGGGACTCGAACCTAGGACTTATAATTACTAAGTCAAGGCGCTACCAACTACACACCACAGAAGGTATAAAAGGAACCCAACCTTATAGCTTATATCTGCTATACTTGGGGATGAACGCATTCTAACTGAATGCCACTATGTTCATATTACAGATTCCCCAACCTCACTCGTGGCTTCATTGTAGCATTTAATTCAATTCCCAATCTCATTCGGGTCATACAATAACCAAGCAAGCACATTACATATGTGAAAACATGAATAATTTTTTACCCCGACCGGGACTCGAACCTAGGACTTATAATTACTAAGTCAAGGCGCTACCAACTACACACCACAGAAGGTATAAAAGGAACCCAACCTTATAGCTTATATCTGCTATACTTGGGGATGAACGCATTCTAACTGAATGCCACTATGTTCATA
>JAXCGZ010000016.1:70000-72500 GCA_037179515.1 Halocaridina rubra
TATATATATATATATATATATATATATATATATATATATATATATATATATATATATATATATATATATATATATATAGGTAACCCTTTATCCCCAAGGAGCTGAGAGGAGTGGTTGAGGTATGTATTGATCGTGGTGAATGCGCATTTCTTGGCTCGGCCACCCCTCTTACAAGGGTGAGTGAGGCATGTGCACGCATATATATATATATATATATATATATATATATATATATATATATATATATATTATATATATATATATATATATATATATATATATGTATATATATGTATATATATGTATATTTATATATATATATATATATATATATATATATATATATAATATATTATATATATATATATATATATATATGTATATAACCGAATAAGCACATTACATATGTGAAAACATGAATCATTTTTTATTCTTTCTTTACCCCGACCGGGACTCGAACCTAGGACTTATGATTACTAAGTCAAAGCGCTACCACTGCACCACAGAAGGTTAAAAGGAATCCTTTTAACCTTCTGTGGTGTAGTGGTAGAGCCTTGACTTAGTAATCATAAGTCCTAGGTTCGAGTCCAGGTCGGGGTAAACAAATGATTCATATATATATATATATATATATATATATATATATATATATATATATATATATATATAATATATATATATATATATATATATATATATATATATATATATATATATAAATATATATATATATATATATAATATATATATATATATATATATATATATATATATATATATATATATATATATATATATATATATATATATATATATATTATATATATATATATATACACACACGCACACACATATATATCATTATATATTGGAATGACAACAACCAAACTGACCAGAAGACTGATCTTTCATTTGCAAGAAGGTGCAATCATCACCATGTGTTAAAAAACACCAGACCTCCATTACGAGACAAATATTGGAAGACAATACAAAAGAGCTGCACAAAACAAGAAATATCCGACGACAGCATAATTTGGAAGATCTCTATATTAATAAATTAGCTCCTTCCATGAATGTGCTGCCGCCGGACTCTATAACCTTATCTGCTATAAAAGTTAGAGAAGGTGAGCAGAGGCCGTGATATATATATATATATATATATATATATATATATATATATATATATATATATATATATATATATATATATATATATATATATAATATATTATATATATATATATATATATATATGCACACATAAATATAAACAAAAGTAAACCGGGACGTTGCCTATATAAATATATCTTTTCCGCCATGAAGTTGGTGTCGTTGACCTTATGCTTCATTTGTTTCAGTCTTCCATTGGAGCTGTCTGAACTGCATTCCTCGGTGTTCTGTCACATGAAGAATTTTATGTATTTAACAAAATCGTCCTTAAACTCTGTATAAAAACAGTCGGAGATATTTTTCTTTCTTTATCGATAAAAGATATTAAGGACCTTGCCTAATATACACGAGAACGGAGCCTGTGCCCAAATAATGCCCACCGAAGAATTAACATTTTATATAATAATTTGTTCATACTATTTACAATAAGGTTTGCGTATGTGTAGATGTATGTGTGTGTATTCGCTAAAATTATTTTAGAGAACATACTTTGATACTCATCAAAGTAAACCGTAACTGGAACGAGTCTTAATACTCTACAGCTGCACTGTAGGACATCCGGCAATTTTTTTTTTTTTTTTTTTTTTACTTAATTCATCACTTCATCCCATGAATGTCAGTGCCATGTCTTGAAACCTTTCGAGAAAGTTTTCCGTATAAATTACCCCCTTCAAACCGACCAAAAACACTTCAAATATTTCACGTTTTTTACCTTGCGCTTGCTGTTTTCGCAATTTTTTTTTAAACACGTAACTTTATTAATAATCTCTCTCTCTCTCTCCCTCTCTCTCTCTCTCTCTCTCTCTCTCTCTCTCTCTCTCTCTCTCTCTCTCTCTCTCTCTCTCTCTCTCTCTCTCTCTCTCTCTTTCTCATTCAATTTTCTTTATCCTATCCTGATTTCCCCTTAGGCACTGATTTCTCTCTCTTTTGGCCTTGTTTATCTCCCCCTCTTTTCTGGGATTTGTCATACATGAAAACAGTAACTGTAATTTGCGGCTTCTATTATTCGTGCTGGCTTTACAATATTTCTTATATATCTACACTAAGCACTGAGTGTTATTTTTTTTCTAGATAATCTTTATTTTTTTTTTAGTCAGGAGAAAGACGAGGGTACAGTACGCTGCGTGAAGAATTTAAAGATTAAGCTTGCCAGCTTCTTCTATATTCTCTCGCTTAAGCTTGCTCCATCCCCTGATAGTAGCAGTAGTAAATATTTGTTTGTAGTAACCTTAAGCCAGAAAGTAGAATGAAACCATTATTCGCTTTCTAGATCAAGAATTTTCTTTCAACCTAACACAACATTTACCCTTCTCTTCTTAAATATAATCCA
>JAXCGZ010000016.1:82500-90000 GCA_037179515.1 Halocaridina rubra
AGAAGAAGCATCCCAGAAGTGCGAGCGGTATTGTAAGCAGGGACGGATAAGACCTTTATAGATTTCATGTAATTGGAGAGAGGAAAAGTGATGACGAAAACGAAACTGAACCCCCAATTTTTTGGAAGCAGACTCAGAAATTTGGATTGTACAACTTCTCAAAGACAATTTAGAGGCTATCTGGATTTCTAAAATTTAACAGAATAAGAGGTAAATAAAGTTAACTCCGAACACAATCGGACTATCAAGAGGAGAAAAATAAAGAGATAGCCAGAACCTGTGTCTTGGAGGCATTATATATAATTTACTTAAAGTAAGTTGGCCCATGGCATAAGCTGCCCATTGAGATACTACAGCTGACGGTCTTTTGGACTTAAATAGGACTGTCCAGGACAGTTTGACATTATGTATTCCTTCAGTTATGGTTCTTTTTCTAAGCCTACATCAACACCGAATATTATTGGATATTCGTTACACATCTCTTATTATCTCTTCACCACTGACAAACCATTACATTCTTCATCTCAGTTTCTCTTTACTTTGTGTTTTCTTCGTACCCAGGCCAGATGAGGGCAGTATTATTTTATTATTTTTTTGGCCTGTGTAACAGAGCCCTGTGGAGCACCTCTGCTAACAGGGAGTGAGCTAGATGTTGCGGGATCAACAATCACAGCTATTAAACGGTCAGAGAGGAAACTGGAAATCACAAAAAAGAGAGAAGGGGTAAAGCCATAATCAGGGACTTTGGCCAGCAGACCCTTATGCCAGACTCTGTCAAAAGCCTTAGAGATATCAAGGAGATGACAAAGGATTCCCCATACTTCCTCAGAGTAAGATCGGACAGGAGGTCACCAGTGGATCTTGCCTTACTGAAATCGTATTGGTGATCAGAGATAAGCGAGACAGATTCAAGACGTTCAAGAAGTGAGACTTGAGCAAAGATTTGAATACCTTTGCGATAAAAAAAAGAAGGTTAGGACAATAGGTCGGTAGTTGTAAGGAGAAGAGTGGTCACCCTTCTTAGGAACAAGTTGAACTAGAGCATGCTTCCAAGATGAAGGATAGATACTAGTTGAGAGAATGAGGTGAAAAAGATGGCAAAGCACAGGAGCCAGTTCATTTACAAACTCCTTAAGGAGCCTTGCAGGGCTACCATTAGGCCCAGATGCCTTGTATGTTCTTTCATTCCATTGCATGAAAAAAGAATAAGGGAAGGCATACAGTGAGAGAGGGGTAAAGTACGAGGAATTGGTGAGCTGGAATTGCTTACAGGACAGTTGGCAGAAAAATGAGAGCCAAAAAAAGTGGCTTTGTCAGTGGGAGAGCAAGCTATAGAACTATCAGAACAAATGAGAGGGGGAAAGCTTGAGACACAGAAGCTTTTAGAGATGTTTTTTTGCTAAGGACTAGAAACTTTTGTCAATGGGAGAGGAGCTAAGGTTGTCAACTCTCCATCTTGAGAATCTGAGCAGTGCAAAAATTCCTAGCTGTAATAACAGCAGAGTGAGTGAAATAAAAATGAGAGGCTTGGTACGACCAGCATGGCCGATCCCTGGCATGAGTAGCCATGGAACGGGCATTGTCAACCAAGGATTAGAGGGAGAAAAAGGTTTCACAGAGGAGTGGAAGAACACCTCCATTCCCGAGGTTATGATATATGCAACTTTAAGGGCTACCTGATCAGGGTTGTGGGTCTGGAAGCAGTAGTTTTCCCATAGGAAGTCAAAGAGAAAGTTACAGTAAATCATCGAGTTGCACAATGAATCGTCTTTGTCTAGGAGCTGTTGAGTTCATGTTCAAATGCATCCTATGTAAAGAATACTGTAGCCCAAGCTGGAGCCAACTTTTCGTCTTTTTCAACCCATTCATGACTGCAGGCGCACATGCATCATCAGGTAACAAGCTATTATCTAAATACTTGCTTAAAATCGCTTCTTTTGAGATGATGGGCTCAAGCATTGCACACTATATGTATTCTTTCAACATCCCTGGTCTTTTGCAGAACATCAGAATAGTACAGTCAGATGATGAATTGGATCAAGACCTCTTGCATTAGGCAAGTGAATCAAATGTAGCACTTCTGATGTGGAGTGATAGTTGCAATTGCGAACTCTTTTATAATATGTAACGTATGTTTCTGCTGCTTTAGCAAGTATAGGAGACTACCATTGCATTGCACGTTGGCTCTCTTAATACAATTCATCTGAGGGAGATTTTTTTTTAAGTTCTGATGGAATTCCAGATTTCTGCTTCTGGGTCTGTGGTGATGAAGAGGGGGAAATTACTGAGAAGTAATGCTAACCATCTGTGTTTCTGTTTTGATGACAGCAAAATGCATCCGCTGGTGCCTGACTCTCAACCTCAAAAGTAAATGTTTGTAAGATTTTGATCTTACCAAATATTTCTAATTCTGCAATCTTAAAACTTGAAATTCAAATTCCATGGCATTAGATGTCTTGGATGTGGAATCATGAGCTAAGTTATCCAGAACGGCAACTCTAATGATACGCTGACCACGTGGTACTGGGTAGACAATATCAGAGAAAACCGTTCTTTCAGCAAGAGCTTATTCTAAACTAACTTAAATAGTTGGAATTTTCTTATAAGCCACAATTCAGACAATGTCCTATGCCTTGTTTGTCCTACGAACACTGCAGTTGATGTTTGGACTTTGATATCACAATAAAAATAATTATATTCAGTATTGCTATCTAACTTACAGTGAGGAACTTTTTTTTCAGTTTCCTTCACTGGGTGATGACTTAGGCCCTGCAGGCAGCTAGGATAAGATATATTTCATTTCTGTAGAGATTGTCAAATCTTCACGATCACTATGAAATGACCCTTTGAATGTGAAATTATTATGTTCTATAAGAGCTCTACGAAGCACTGAGGTCAATATCAATCAAGTACTTGACTTTTCCTCTGGTGTCAAACTAGTATCTGAAAATAATATTCTGGTTCTCTTCGAATAAATAAGGAATACACTCTATTATAAATACCTTTAACTTTTCATAAGTCTGGAAAGTGCTCAAGTACCATTTGCTTTCAAGGGAAATTGATTCGCATACATCTGGATCTCTAGCTGCTGCAGTCTTTCAGTCATCATTCTGTCAAATCTTGCATCATAAACATTATGCACATGAGTTACTTTTTAATTGATAAGATACAACAGTTAATTTTTTACTGTTACTTTGAGCACTTCACATCAGTTAATCTTGTCAGCGATTGTATCAGGCTACGTAGCACTTTTCATGGTGCCTAGCTCTAAGTAAAGCTTGCTCTATGATCTCATGCAAATTGCTTTGCCATTTATATCTTAAGTAAGGCACAACTTTAATAACTAGTTGCACTGGGCAGTTTTTAAAGTCATCTTGGAGGAGATAACCCTTTTAATTCAACGTTTTTAATTCATTCATTGTTGATATCATGTAAATTTGACGATGTATTTGGTGCCAGCGTGCATGATATATTCGTATGGATTCTTTCATCTGGAGACTTTGATTAAGGATGGGGTGATGTATCAGATTCTTTGAACTGATTATAGAGGCTTACAGTTTTTCTGTGTTTCTCTTCTACACACATCAACTGCTTTATCAAGTGAAATAAGTTCTTCATTGATTTCTTTTTGGTTTAACATACAGCTTTTTCTTTGCCATTACAGACCGAGAAGAAAATAAAATAAAATTAATTATTAGGTCAATATATAGTCTGCAGAACTAATCATATCGAGATGAATCAGTGGTTTATTTAGTGTCCCTAAATAACAAACTTTATAAAAGTGAGCGTAAAGCTTGTTACTTCTTTGAAAACAATCTATAATTTAAAAAAAAATTAATATTAGCGGATTAGTGATCTTAGCTTCTATCGTCAATTCAGTACCCATTAGTGCTAAAATACCTCTAAATACGATAACAGCTCTTTATAACGTAGCAAATGTTATTATATGAAAACTGGAGCATCAGTTCAAAAATCTGAATTGCTAGATACTTTTTCATCCATGGAAAAACTGGTTTTAAGTCTGTTAGGACCCACATGATCCCTATTGAGCTGATTGTCATGATTTAGGAAGAAACCTTTCATGTGATACCAATTAGTAAGCTTCCGCATCAGTTTGAAATGAAAATTATATATTGCTAATATCGGCACCCAGCTACATGTGTAATTTGATTAGAATTTCACTCACCTCATGCATCAATTCAGTATTTCTTTTTAAGCTCATACCATATATTTTGAAAGTCTTTTTGCTAATAATTCTTCAACTTTTGTGATTGCCTTTTCATCCAGAGATAGATTTCCAAGCAAACTTTTAATTAGTTTCTCTTGGTTATAGATGTGATAGATAGATATAAAATGATGAGTTCGAAAGGTCTTTCGAACTCATCAAATAAGATACATCTGAGCACTTCTTGACCCTGTAGGATAGAGACAGATCAAGTCTTCATAATTCCTGATAGTTTACCAATACTAAGAGGCGCACTCTTGGAGGAAAAACTCTAGAAGTTATTATTAACGGCCTTACGCGATCATTAATTAAGCCATCATTAACGTACTTAACAGGTCACAGGATATCTTAGCATTAAAGTATGAGTTCACCATTCACTCTGAACTCTATACATAAACATGCATGGGAATCTTATACTGCTTGTGAATAGCAAAAAGAAACAATCTTCCATCATCAGTTTTCCAAAGTAAATAAATAAGCTAAATTGTAAGAATCCCACCTTAGTTTGGTGGAAAACGTGACTTAAGAAGGATAAACGGATCCTATTCAGAGTCTCAAGAGATAGTTTCTTTAATAATAACAATGATAAACACATGGTAAGAGAGTCCTTGAAGACGTGTCAACAACCATCCAGTATACAGACAGTGCCGCCAATGGTCATGATATCGAGAACAAATACCTCTTCAGGTTTACTCCCCGAATGCAAGTTAGACTTTATTGGAATTAAGAAATCCAAACATAATTGTATTTATAGTCTATGGCCTTTTCTTATATATTTATCTTTTCCTAGTCTATTGTTCATGCTTATTGTTTTTTTTTTTATAATGCAAATCATGTTTCAGTGTTTTTTCTTTATTGGTATTTGCTATAAGAAAAGAATTCTCCTAACTTGAGGGAAATTAATTTCATTACAGTGATTGCAGACGAGAAAAATATAAAAATACACGCGGGGACGCAACGTACATACGCATTCACATACGCACAATGAAATCAAACAAAATGAACAGAGAAAATCAGAGGGAACTAAGCTTGCAAAAGAAGAAATAAAATTTCCTATTTTTGTTTCCTATCGTCAAGGGGCTTACTTCGTGTCGAGGAGCTCTATATTTTCGTAGATATTTCTTTTTATTCTGTATGCAGAGCAATCTGTTGGGATCAGTGAAAAAGAATACTTCCGTTTGATGGCAATCGTCAGAATGCTTTTCCTCTCTCTCTCTCTCTCTCTCTCTCTCTCTCTCTCTCTCTCTCTCTCTCTCTCTCTCTCTCTCTCTCTCTCTCTCTCTCTCTATATATATATATATATATATATATATATATATATATATATATATATATATATATATATATCTCTCTCTCTCTCTCTCTCTCTATATATATATATATATATATATATATATATATATACATTTATCAATATATTTACATTACATACTATCTAATATCTAACTTCATTATTTGCGGGAGGTTATATCCTTTCTCTTGATGTTCCCTGTTTGCATTTATCTGGAGTTGCTGCTTTTTAATGAGAAGAATATTGCATACCAATCACAGTATTATTGTCCTTGATGACACACATGAGTATTGAACAAATGATGTGTGTCAGAGAAAGCGAAATCAAAGAGAGCAAAGTAATCATCAGACCACCTACAGCGTCCTTGTGTTTTGTAAAAGACACGCTATGGCTCATAATCCGGTTAGGCTTAGCTGTTGTTACCTTTTAAGATCACCTTTTCTTCTCGTATTTTATGTTATGATACAACGTAGGTAGAAATGGATCTTAAGGGGGGTTTACACGGTCAAACGGTTCGTCGAACGCGGTTCGACAGACAAGTGCTTGAAGTGATGTTCGAACGTGTGAACGGGGTATTTGGTTGTCGAACACGTTCCGTGTTCGACAACCAAATACCCCGTTCACACGTTCGAACATCACTTCAAACACTTGTCTGTCGAACCGCGTTCGACGAACCGTTTGACCGTGTAAACCGCCCTTTACAATCAGAGATGCTCTACTTAGGCAATGAAACAAACAAGAAGTGAATAAAATAATGTTACAGTAAGTCATACCCAATAAACAACAACTACACATCCAAATACAACACTGATCCTTTGTTTGTTTGTTGTTTGTTAGTTCTACTCTATAACGCATCATTCGTTTAATGATTCTCTGACCCCTGTTATAAGATAAAATGCATAGCGCTACAGCTATATTTATTGTCAGTATTCATAGAGTATGAATCATTAACAATGAATAATGTATCGGGTCATCTAATTTTTTTTTTTGAGTGATGCCTATTCAATAGCGAGCTGTACATCCGATGAAATATCATTATAATGCTGAATCATATCCAAATTATGATTTATGGAGATTCTACCGAGCGGGAGGTTCAGTGGTTAGATAAAAATAAAAAATGCACAAAGCACCTCATGCATTTGTATGACCTGCCTCGGAGGGATTTAATGATTTCATTTCATTTTCTTAGAATATAATAGCACCGCTTTCTAAAACACTAGATTCTTAACGGGAAATTTTCTCTCTCTCTCTCTCTCTCCTCTCTCCTCTCTCTCCTCTCTTCTCTCTCTCTCTCTCTCTCTCTCTCTCTCTCTCTAATTGGCACACACACACACACACACACACACGCTCGCGCGCGCGCGCGTATACTCTCTTTCTCTTCTCTCTCTCACACACACACACACACACACACGCACACACACATGCGCACTCTATTACAAAAACACACGAACACACACACACATGGTGTGTGCTTGCTCAGCTTATCTGGTTCTCCAAAATATATATTTTCTTAATGGAGAGAGCCCTTGACCCCGGGGGGGGGGGGTAGGATTTATCATTGACATAAGCCTTTATTGTGGATAACGATCATCCTCGTCGTTCAGAAGAATTAATATATTTTACAAAGTTTCCTTTTTCATGTACTCAACCGAGCTAAAGGTATGTGCAAAATTATATACCATTCCATTAATCTGGCTTAGAGAAGCATGAACGTGCAAATATGTATGACACGTGGTGAGTGCCGACAACATGTATTAGCAAATGGATATCATGAAGACGTCTTTGATGACAACTACCACCTTGATCTGATGGATGGATGCAGTGATAGAGTAAAGGCATGCAATATGGATGCTTTATAGAAGACAAATTTGGGCTCTGAGGATTGTTTGAAAGAAAATTTATATCCTCTCTCTCTCTCTCTCTCTCTCTCTCTCTCTCTCTCTCTCTCTCTCTCTCTCTCTCTCTCTCTCTCTCTCTCTCACAC
>JAXCGZ010000016.1:95000-97500 GCA_037179515.1 Halocaridina rubra
AATAATAATAATAATAATAATAATAATAATAATGATAATAATAATAATAATAATAATAATAATAATAATAATAATAATAATAATAATTATAATATTAATAATAATAATAATAATAATAATAATAATAATAATAATAATAATAATAATAGTAATAATAATAATAATAATAATAATAATAATAATAATAATAATAATAATAATAATAATAATAATAATAATAATAATAATAATAATAATAGTAATAATAATAATAATGGTGATGATAATGATAGTGATGAAAACACTAAGTCAGTGCTCCTCCTCCAGTTCGCCTTTAAATAACTGATGAATGCTGTTATTGCCATTACTTACCCGAAATCAACAATACCAACGTCCAGCGCCATGGTACCATTTATAAGGTGGGGGATGACGTATCTCAAGGAGCACGCAAGCACTCCTTGTTATTTGAGCCATAAAGCACCTTCAAGGCGTTTAATGTGGCATAGTGGGTTCATTTTATGATCAAGTGTAGTGTTTCTTGAATGACTATATATATATATATATATATATATATATATATATATATATATATATATATATATATATATATATATATATATATATATATATATATATATATATATATATATATATATATATATATATATATATATATATATATATATATATATATATATATATATATATATATATATATATATATATATATATATATATATATATATATATATATAAAGAATCAATACAGAATTGCATTTTGAGGTTTATTTATGGTCCTCGACTTTGAGGCGTCAGGTCGTGGGTTCGCGCCCCGCCACGGTCTGAGGTTAGCAAGAGTATGCATTCAGGGTAAAGATTACATCTGCCAAAACAAATCCTTCCCAAGAAGGAGGCTATCCTAGCCCTTGATAGCGGAGATCTGCTTTCATGAGTCTTGAATTTCGTGTTATGTCCTAAATGATCGAGTATATATGATATAATAATAATAATAATAAGACTTTATTTCCAACGTACATTGGGTATTCAAATAAGATACATATATATTCCAGATAGACATCTGTGGTGTACGATATAGAAATACTAAAACAAACAAATCATAAAGATGGGTGTACTATTAAAATTTACAAGTAAAATCTTCCTTTAAGAGTAACTTTTTAAGATTATATTTAAAAGTATACACTGAACCAGCATTTTTTAGTTCTCTGGGAAGCTGATTATATAAATGAGGTCCACGAATGTTTATATCTCTTGAGCCAATATCAGTTTTAGACCTTCGTACTAATAAATCTTCCCCTTGACGGGTAGTTAACCCGGTAACTGAGCTTACTGTAGAAAAATTATACAAGCAATCAGGAAGATTGTTTCTTAGTATATTAAAAACAAAGGTACATATATCAAAAACATATTTATCTCTAATCTTTATCCATTCTAGATCTTTTAAAACAGGAGAGATGTGCTCGTATTTTCTTACATTGCCAACAGCCACTCGTGCTGCAAAGTTTTGTAACTTTTGTATTCTTTGTAATTGAGTCTTATTTGTACATCCCCAAACTTTGAGACAGTAATTAATTAAACTCATAGCTAAGGACTGGACAATTATTATACGAGTTGATGTTTCAAATGAGTCTTTTACCCTATTTAGATATATTAGAGTACCCATTACTTTTTTTATAAATTTCATCTATATGCATTTCAAAATTCATGTAACGGTCAAAATAGACACCTAGGTTCTTTACCGAGTTCATTGGCTTAATGATATTACCGTTAAAATTTATATGAAGATTGTCATCAACTTCTGATATGAGGCATTCGTCGATCAGTAAAGCGCACTGGGTTTATGTAATGATCTTGTACTGAGGGAACGATCTGTATAGGGCGGTATACACGGTCAAACGGTTCGTCGAACGCGGTTCGACAGACAAGTGTTTGAAGTGATGTTCGAACGTGTGAATGGGTATTTGGTTGTCGAACACGGAACGTATTCGACAACCAAATACCTCGTTCACACCTTCGAACATCACTTCAAACACTTGCCTGTCAAACCTCGTTCTACGAACCGTTTGACCGTGTAAACCCCCCTTATAATACATATCGAGGTCTATAACAATACATACATATACACGTGCCTCATTCTCCCGTGTATGGGGGTGACAAAAGATGGCTAAACTTTCAAATTTCTGCCCTCACTTCATGTACTTAATGTATATTACCATTCATATCAGTTAGAGTAATAATGATGACAAGTTTTGAAATTTGTAGACCAATTGACAGCTTGAGGAAAAATGGCCGTTGAATACGCTGTCTTAACTAATTCACTTATTTTTTCCCAATATCTAGTAACATCTGCAAACGACAACACCGATAACTGGATGCATAATAGTTTTCTTTGGATATATATTTACGACAATAAACTATCTGACATATATACAGAGTAATGTGTACAGCTTACTTGAGCTTCCTGCATTCGGTTTGCCACAAGCAACAATATATCTCATGCTGA
>JAXCGZ010000016.1:102500-117500 GCA_037179515.1 Halocaridina rubra
ATTATTATTATTATTATTATTATTATTATTATTACTATTATTATATTTAATTCTGAATCCCTTGAGATTGTGACGATTTAACAATGCCCATTCAGTATTTTGGCTCCTTGGAGTTAGAAGGTTATGGTGTGGTCGAAAAGGATAAGAAATATTTAATGATTCCACTTTGTCAGTTCTTCGTTGCTGTCACCCCCCCCCCTCCCTTCTTATGTGTCGTTTAGGGTGGAGTCTCTTCGGCCGCTTTCTCACCAAAGTGCCGTGTGCGATTTGCGTTGTAAGTCACACATGGCAAATGGGACGTGTCACGTCACTTCTGTGTGAAAGGTTTCATATATTTCCGGATGTTCGTTTTCAACTGGCGTGTCACGTGGCATGCCATGTGCGACGCGCCATTTTGATGTGAAAGCGGCCTTACTCTACTCTCCTGGAATATTGTCTGGCTGCGTCTGTTTTTATTTTTTTTTATTTTCATTTTGTTCACAGTACTAATACGAGACAGAAAAAAAATTAGTCAAGTCATAGAGTAATCAGACATAAGAAGAATAAAGTAAAGTATGGCTGAAATTTAGCTTGTAAATACAGTGTGAAATGAAGATAAACAAATAATTCTTGAGTGTCTCATTCCGTTCGACAACCTCATTGTACCTCCTCCATTTTGGCTCTTCTCAATTCAGGAGGCTTAGGCTGACTATACTGTACATCTGTGGGGTGTTTTGTTGGCTCTACTTTCAAACAGCTTCTGTTAACGATCAAATTTTGATAATGCAAAAACAATATTTTTTTCTGGATAGTTACGGTCATATATCTTATCCTGATATCCAGTTCTCAGAAAATTCACAGGTAATTCTGGTTACGTTTTCAAGTTATGGAAAACATATCAGACAGATGGGAAATTTTTTTTTACCTTGTAATCATAAGCAAAATTATGCGTCATGCATATTGTAGATTAGATTTTATCATAATAATAATAATAATGATAATAATAATAATAATAATAATAATAATAATAATAATAATAATAATAATAATAATAATAATAATAACATTAATAATAATAAAAATAATAATAATAATAATGATAATAATAATAATAATAATAATAATAATAATAATAATAATAATAATAATAATAATAATAATAATAATAATAATGTTCCGGTATTAAGTCATGGACTCCCTTTTTTACTAAGGGCTAGGACGGTTGCCTTCTTGCGAAGGACTTGTTTTGGCAGATGTTATCGTTACCCTGAGTGCATGCCCTTGCTAACCTCAGACCGTGACGGGGCGCGAACCGTCGACCTGACGCCTTTAAGTCACGGAAGCTACCGCTTAAGCCACGGTGACTACAATAATGATAAAAATAATAGTCTTAATAATAATAATAATAATAATAATAATAATAATAATAATAATAATAATAATAATAATAATAATAATAATAGTAATAATAATAATAATTATTATTATTATTATTATTATTATTATTATTTTTATTATTATTATTATTATTATTATTATCATGCTTTCACATCCGTCAGGTATATTTTCCATATATTCAAACTGACCCGTATATATCTATGATATATTCACTCTTTTTTTCCTTATTGCAGAGGGGACCGCGATAGTGTGGTGGTTAGAGTGCTCGAATCGGAAAGTGGCAAAATCTTGTTCTAGACCACGACAGGGTGTTAGGAATGGCATCCAGACTTAATTTCCCAGCTCAAACCTGCCTACGTCCACCCTCATACCATTGGGGATTAACATTGGCTTAAAGTAGTAAACAACTTTTTCCTCTGGGCAAAATTTTTCAAGGTCACGGTTCAAAGGCGTGCTCATCGAGCCGAAAGGTGAGTAAATATACTGCGTTAGGGGCCAATGTATGACGACACTATTATTATTTTTTATTATTATTATTATTATTATTATTATTATTATTATTATTATTATTATTATTATTATTACTATTATCATTATCAATATTGTTATTATTATTTTTATTATTATTATTATTATTATTATTATTATTATTATTATTATTATTATTATTATTATTATTATTTTATATTATTATTATTATTATTATTATTATTATTATTATTATTATTATTATTATTATTATTATCATTATTATTTATTATTATTATTACTGCTATTACCATAATTATTTTTTGTATTATTATTATTATTATTACTATTATTATTATTTTTATTATTATTATTATTATTATTATTATTATTATTATTATTATTATTACTATTATTATTATTATTATTATTATTATTATTATTATTATTATTATTATTATCATCATCATTATTATTATTATTTTTAGTATTATTACTATTATTATTATTATTAAACTAATTATAAACTGGAGAACATACTGAAGAAGAATCCACTTCTTCATCTTGCAGCCACTCTTTATATAAAATTTTGGGTCACAGCTAGACTCATTTTCATCTGAAAATGGGTCTAGTTGAGACCCGATATATTAAATAGTGTTGCAAGATGAACAAGTGGGTTATTCTCTATTATGTTTTCCAATTTAAAATTAGTTTAAGATTTCCTAAAAGAGAACCTATTTCTTCAGTGATTATTATTATTATTATTATTATTATTATTATTATTATTATTATTATTATTATTATTATTATTATTATTATTATTATTATTATTATTATTATTATTATTGTTGTTATTATTATTATTATTATTATTATTATTATTATTATTATTATTATTATTATTATTATTATTATTATTATTATTATTATTATTATTATTATTATCAATATTATTTTTATTATCTTATAATTTGTATTTTTATTATTATTATTATTATTATTATTATTATTATTATTATTATTATTATTATTATTATTATCATCATCATCATCATCATCATCATGAGTTTCCATGCGATGAAGAAGTGGGGTAAACCAGCTGCGGCTGTCGGACTTCACTGTAGAATATCCTTGCCTGCCTACCCTGTGAGTGACCCAAGCAGATTGGAAGGGGAGGAAAAGAGGCAACCCTTTATTCCCAAGGAGAAAAGATGAGTAGTTGAGGTATGTGTGGATCGTGGTGAATGCGTGTTTCTTGGCTCGGCCATCCCCTAACAAGGGGGAAGGAGGCTATGTATATCTACATATGTATGCATTATTATTATTATTATTATTATTATTATTATTATTATTACTATTATTATTATTATTATTATTATTATTATTATTATTATTACTATTATTATTATTATTATTATTATTATTATTATTATTATTATTATTATATGGCATGGTGTCCTCTTTATCTAACTTTGATTTATTCAGGGATTTTCCATAATGAAATGAAATTAGTTAAAACAAGTTTGAAATCCCGGAGGTTCGAGAATTTCTATACCCCCTATATGAACAGAAAACAAGTCATTCTACACAAATTTCATCTCTATATGTACAATAAATAAATATAAAAAAAAATCTGAATACGTAAGTGACATTTCATAGAAATAATTGGTCAATTTTAAGTCTGTTAATTTAGTACGGAATTGACAATCATTAAGGGTGCGCATATATGAGACGATGATAAGGTAATTAGGTAATTTCATAATTTTCTTCCTCTAAACTTCTTATCCTAATTGTTCTCCTGCTCGTTGTCGCTTGTTCGAAAGGCTCCTTCCTCATTGGAGTTATGTAACTCCAGGTCATTAGCATCGGTTATCTTCTGAAACCTGGGAAATAGAGAGGTGGGCATCATTACAAAAGTTAAGAACTCCAGCGTTTCTGACAAATCTTTGGGATATTATTTTGATTTTAAAGTTTTATACTTACGTAAAGATTGTTTGTTTTTCATCTTTTTTTTTTCCATATTAACTGAAGCCTCACGAGCAAGAGTCTCATATACGCAGTGCTGCCCTTGTAAAAAGAGGTTCCAATCTATTCTGTCACTTAACTCCCAGGCATGAGAGCCTCCTAGATAGTACAGTGGTAATGCGCTGGCCTCGCCTTCGCGAGCTCGACGGATCGCGCCTCGTCCAGGCAAGAGAGTTTAAGCTCTTTACTGGGGAGGTTACTGCTGTGGCTGGGCACCACAGTGGGGAGGTTGGGGCCTGTGCCGGCTGGCGACCGCCTTATGGGTCCTCTATGACCCGTTCCACCCATTTTTTCAGGCATATCTCAACATGCTGCCTTGTGTTTACTACTCACTCTCACTTCCGAACTTCACGCAGTTCAGCCATTATATTTTTCGCAAAAAAAACTCATCACATAGTGTCTCACATAGTCTCACTTCATTTAATTTATTCTTAACAAGCCTTGTTCTCAAAGTAATAATGCTACTTTAACATTTGTTTTTAAATTTTAGTAGGCAAACTTTGGAACTTCTGAAAGACTGGCTGGATGATACCATTAAGTTACCATTAAGTAATATATTTACCGTTGTATGTGTTGCAGTTCCTCTCGGATTATGGAAAAGTTTTGAGGTTTTGGGAAAAAATATGGTATATTACTTGAAGAGGTTACTATTTCTCTTCATTTAAGATCAGATTATAATATATAATATGGCCCTACTTCTACCAGATAGCAGAAAGATCGAATAATTCATTTAAGATCTTTACTAGCACGCTCGATAGCTACCTACATTAACTGATGGATTGACACTGTTCAATAGGTTCGAGTCCTTGACAGGGCGATTATATGCTTCATTGTGTACACAGGTGGTAGTATGTTACTTTGAATATTTTACGTGTCTTATTAACAAGGAAGAGAATTAATTGCAAAAACATAACTAGGGCCAGGTTGGAAAGTGTGAGGAAAATGAACAGACATACATTTGTGTGTCAATGTTCTGCTCTAACAGTCAGTAAAGGGGTTTTCTTTTTCCTTTAAGACTTTAATTTGTAAGATTGATAACTCCTTTTAATCAGTGACATATTGTCAGTGAGCTGCAGGGGTAAGTACCGGGCAGAGGAAATTATGTTTCATTGCATACATACAGGTACTGTTTATATATATATATATATATATATATATATATATATATATATATATATATATATATATATATATATATATATATATATATATATATATATATGTATTTATTATATATATATATATATATATATATATATATATATATATATATATATATATATATATATATATATATATGTATGTATATAGATATATATATATATATATATATATATATATATATATATATATATATATATATATATATATATATATATATATATCTAGGCCCTAAGTTATTTTTTTGTTCCGGTTTTACGTCAAGAACTCCCTTTTCTATCAAGGTCTAGTACGGTCGCATTCTTGCTAAGGACTTGTTTTGGCAGTAGTAATCGTTACCCAGAGTGCATGCCCTTGCTAACCTCAGACCGTGATGAGGCGCGGACCCTCGACCTGACGCCCCAGAGTCGCGGAAGCTACCGCTTGAGCCACGGTGACTACCTCTCTAAGTCCCAAGTACTCTATTTTTTCGGTCTGTCCTTTTCCTTTGTGTATCAATACCTCATCTCTGCCTTATCCATAACCTTTTTCTTTTCCTTTTGTCTTAATGTTTTCTCGTACCCGGGACTTTATTGATGAGGGCATTTTTTTTTTGGCCTGTCCCGGTGTCACACTCCGTCATAAAAAAAATTATATATATATATATATATATATATATATATATATATATATATATATATATATATATATATATATGTGCGTGTGTGTGGGTGTGTGTGTGCGTGTAGCCACCACAGCAAGGCGGTAGCGTCTGTAACTCGGAGACGTCAGGTCGAGGGTTCGTTCCCCGCCACGGTCTGAGGTTAGCAAGGGCATTCACTCAGGGTGACTATTACATCTGCCAAAACAAGTCCCTCGCAAGAAGTCAATCGTCCTAGCCCTTGGTAGAAAAGGGAGTTTGTGACGTAAAACCGAATCATATATATATACCGTATATATATATATATATATATATATATATATATATATATATATATATATATATATATATATATATATATATATATATATATATATTTATATATATATCCAACCTCCTGTGAGACGTCAAAGAAGAGGGGGAGTAGAGGGGAGAATAACTTCTCCCCAAACTGTTTTCCTTTTTTGATATCGGCTACCCCCCAATTAAAGGGGGAAACAGCCAAGGTATATGTATGTATGTATATATATATATATATATATATATATATATATATATATATATATATATATATATATATATATATATATATATATTTATATATATATATATATATATATATATATATATATATATATATATATATATATATATATATATATATTTATATATATATATATATATATATATATATATATATATATATATATATATATATATATATATATATATATATATATATATATATATATATACATATACATATGCATATACATATACATATACATATATACATATATACATATATATATATATATATATATATATATATATATATATATATATATATATATATATATATATATATATATATATTTCATATATATATATATATATATATATATATATATATATATATATATATATATATATATATATATATATATACATATATACATATATATATATATATATATATATATATATATATATATATATATATATATATATATTTCATATATATATATATATATATATATATATATATATATATATATATATATATAAATATATATATATATATATATATATATATATATATATATATATTTCATATATATATATATATATATATATATATATATATATATATATATATATATATATATATATATATATATATATATATATATATATATATATATATACATATATATATTATATATATATTTATATTATATATATATATATATATATATATATATATATATATATATATATATATATATATATATATATATATATATATATATATATATATATATATATATATATATATATATATATATATATATATATATATATATATATATATATATATATATATATATAGTTAGGCAGTTATGTGAGAAATATTTTGCAAAGGGTAGGGATGTGCATTTTGAATTTTTGTATCTGATGAAAGCATATAATAGAGTTGATAGAGAGGCAATGTTGAATGTTCTGAGGTTATATGGAATTGATGGTAGACAGTTGCAAGCAGTGAAGAGTTTGCATGAGGGCAGTAGGGCTTGTGTTAGGGTAGGGAATGAAGTGAGTGAGTGGTTACCAGTGAGTGTGGGACTGAGACAGGGATGTGTGATGTCACCATAGCTGTTCAATTTGTATACTGAGGGAGTCATAAGAGAGGTGAATGAGCGAGTGCGTGGTCGAGTTTGAGAATGGTAGATGGGGATGATAACGAGTGGTAGCTGAATCAGTTGCTGTTTGCAGATGATACTGTGGTGGTGGCAGATTCAAAGGAGAAGCTGTGTCAGTTAGTGTCAGAATTTGGAAAGGTGTGTGCGAGTGAATGTGGGAAAGAGTAAGGTTATGAGGTGTACAAGAAATGAGGATGGTGCTGGATTAGATGTTATATTGAATGTAGAGACACTTGAGAAAGTTGATCAGTTTAAGTATTTAGGCTCAGTTATAGCTGCAAATGGTGGAGTGGAAGCAGATGTGTGTCACAGAGTGAATGAAGGATGTAAAGTGTTGGGGGCGTTGAAAGGAGTGATGAATAATAGAGAGTTGGAAATGAATATTAAGAAAGTTTTGTATGAGAAAGTGGTTGTGCCAACTGTGATGTATGGATCAGAGTTATGGGGTATGAAAGTAAGTGAGAGATGGAAATTAAATGTGTTTGAGATGAAAGGCCTGAGGAGTATGATTGGTGTATCTCGGTTGGATAGGGTTAGGAATGAAGTGGTGAGAGCAAGAACTGGTGTGAGGAGAGAATTTGCAGCCAGAGTGGATATGAATGTTCAGAGATGGTTTGGCCATATGGAGAGGATGGGTGATGAAAGACTGCTGAAAAAGGTGATGAATGCGAGAGTTGATGGGAGAAATGCTAGAGGGAGGCCTATTTTTGGAAGGATGGATGGAGTAAGGAGAGCCCTGTATGATAGGAGGATGAATGTGAGGGAAGCAAGTGAGCGTGCTAGGAATTGGAATGAGTGGCGAGCGATTGTGACGTAGCTCTGATGAGAATCTGCGGTTACCACGGGGGGTAGCATCTTACAGAGGTAGCCCTGTGGTAGGGGAAGTAGGGGAGTTGGCATTATGAAGCGACACAGGTTACGGAAGAGCCGGGAGGATGGTCTGTGGCACTCCAGCAGTCCCATCTGAACGGTTGCTAGCTCCCTCGTCATTGCCAATAAATCAAAGTAATCCCTGTATTGTTTCTTTTTTATGTTGGCTACCCCCCAATGGGGGAAGCAGCCAAGGTAGATAGATAGTATATATATATATATATATATATATATATATATATATATATATATATATATATATATATATATATATATATATATATAGATAGATAGATAGATAGATAGATAGAGAGAGAGAGAGAGAGAGAGAGAGAGAGAGAGAGAGAGAGAGAGAGAGAGAGAGAGAGAGAGAGAGAGAGAGAGAGTACTTTTTGTAGATTATATTTTCAATGACTTAATATAATTCATACGATTTCTTTCTTCACTCGAGCAACCTTAAGGTAATATTCCCTTCTTCGAAAAGAAGAAAAAAAGAATCCTAAGACGAGGGTATTACAGGAAAAGAAAGACCAACGTCTAAACACGAGACTTTTTCCAGTGTGGAGTGGCTCCATTTTTCATTGTTTACATGAACTTGCGAGCAGATGCGTTTTTTTTTTTTTTTTTTTTTTTTTTTTTAGATGAGATAATCCATGGCATGAGATGCGCTCTTCAGTTCCCCAGAGTCTCTCAAGTTTCTCTCTTAAGATATACCACAGAGCACTTTTGTGCAGTACACATTCAAACCGTTTGATTTTTCTTCATTCTAAGATGCCTTTAAGCAACACTGATAATAAAGATAAATGATCCTAGTTTCTACATGTTGATCTAATTGATATTTAATATTAGATGTATGTATGTATGTACGTATGTATGTATGTATATATGTATGTATGTATGTATGTATGTATGTATGTGATTACCTAATTGTGTTTACGGGAAAGAGCCCAAAGCTCGTATCTTCCCGTCTCCTCATCGGTTCCATTTTATACTTAGTGATACTTATCATACCTGTCCTTAAAACTATGGATTGAGATACCATTAACTACCTCCTCGCTTAGCAAATTCCAATTATCAACTACTCTTACACTGAAAAAGTATTTTCTTACATCCTGCAGAGAAGTTTTCTTACGAAGCTTCAAACTATGACCTCTAGTATGTATGTATGTATGTATGTATGTATGTATGTATGTATGTATGTATGTATGTATGTATGTATGTATGTATGTATGTATGTATGTATGCATGTATGTATGTATGTAAGTATGTATGTCTGTCTGTATATATGTATGTATCATATTTACCAATATGTTTGCTTGTAGCTTTTTATTGTATTATATTAATTTCTTGGAGAATAATAGCATTTTTTGCAAGAATAAATGTTGCACATTTTTCGTAGAATATTCATAGGAGCAAATAAACTCAGCGAAACACTTACGTACTTGGTCATTGTAGAAGCACCATATTGACATATGAGTTTTTTATATTATCATTTTGTTTTTGTTTTTTCTAATGAGACAATACTCAGTCGCTGATCCAGTTGCGCCTTCATTTTTTCAATATTTTTAGGTGTATTTTATTTTCAAGCTTGGCAAGATTACGTATTTTACATAATGAATCACATTTGTATTTGTCTTCTTTAACCCTCACCAACCAAAATAAAAGACAAGATCACGTGGAGTGGGGAAAATTAGCACGCCACATAAGAAAAAAAAATGGTGTGCTATTTAACTGTGATGCCTCGCATTTACTTGAAATTTTTAATCATGCATCTCATATATTTCATTCCATCCACCAGTAATCTCTCGAGTGGAATAGAATTTAAAAATGGTTCGCATATTGCTATCGCCTTTTATACTCCATTACTTAGAAATAAGTTTATTTTTTTATTCTCTTAAGAGTTAATCACTTAGAGATTGTGAAAATCTTTGTGTCCTCTATATCACATTGTTCAGATTATTCAGTAAGCAGAAACTTAAAATGAATAATGAAAAAATAAATGTATGTTTTTTCAGCAAGACTTCTCAACAAAATTGGCCTCCCAATGTCAAACTTGAGATGACTTTTTAAAAGTAATTGACCATTATAGATATTTAGAGCATGTTGTTGAGAGTACATTTTATGATCAAAAGGACGTAGAACTACGACTGTACACATTTTGCTCGCAGAGCCTTTCCTATTCTAAGAAGCGTTTCGCGCTGTATTACAGAGACCCTTTTATGCAATTCCAAATTGCATTGTATGTCAGTGTTATGGTTTGTCTTTGGAATTATAAAAATATTTTCAGGAGGTCAGTGCTTAAAACATTTGAAGTTTCCTTTAACAATGTTCTTAAACGAATAATAAGAATTCCTACATATGCAAAGTAACCTTATCGTTCCGGATATATGTCAGCAATTTCTTTTTAAGCATCACATAGCCTTACTTCAGGTTCAGTACTGTAAAAGGCTTCATTATTCAGTTAGCAGCAGCATTATAAAACTGAATACCGTATACCGTTCCTAAAGTGTGGATACTTTGATGAAGCAGTAAGATGACTGTTTAAAAGTGACTGTAATGCGGATATTTAGAAATTTGATATTATGACTTGAGAAGCACGAGTTTCCTGGGTGCGAAAACATGAACCTAGAAGAGGAGAGTCAGTCAGTGCCTTCGCTTTGGATTGTAAAAGCTGCTCATGGTGATTGACTATTACAAATGCAGTTAGCCTCCTTTTTATGTTATTCTTATGATGAGTATGCTATTAATATAGTAAAAATTTTTGTGAGCGTCATTTATAAAGCTTATTATAGTTAATTTAGTTATATAATCTCTTACTGCCTCACAAGACATTAACTCAGTGTTGCTAAGTAGGTTATATGACATAAAAAAAAAATAATATAAATATGAACTACTACTACTACCACTACTACTACTGCTGCTGCCACTGCTGCTGCTGTTGTTGTTGCTGCTTCTGCTGCTATTACTACTATGATAGCTTGCAGCATATAAAAGAATAACCACTTAAATTGGAATTAATTTTGCTCCTTTACTAGAAGAGCAACAACAACAACTGCTACTACTGCTGCTACTACTACTACTACTACTACTACTACTACTACTACTACTACTACTACTACTACTACTACTACTACTACTACTACTACTCTCTGCATAACATAGAATAACCTATTACAATAGAATAAAATTTTCAAATTTATTAGAACTTCTATATTAAGATTCTAAACCAGCAGAACTATTTTTTCGACAAAACCAGTATACCTCGTTGACTTTAGTAAACCAGAAAAGAATTTCCATTTATTTGGATCCAATTATTATAATATGCCTTCCATTATTATCACAAAAGTGAACTCTTTTTTTTTAATCGCAGAATACTGATATGATGATTGGTTTAATGGCTGTAGGCCCCCGCTGCCTTAATAGCTAACAATTATTGAATTGCACTCAAACGGAAAGGATTAACCCCAGGAAGAGATAGCTAAGAGGATTAATTATCCATTCCGTTGGTAGGCCTCATCAGTATAACGTTGTCAATGGTAGAGATTAAACTGCGTTGTCAGTTTCATTGCACTATGAAATAGAAACAATCGCCTACCATTATTTTTCTCTAAATCACTGTATGATTTAAAGTGTAAAGTATGACTGCCTCAAACTTTGATCTCGTAAGCACTGTCGCCAACTAATGAATCAAAGGCAAAGCATCCCGAAGAGTTCTCAAATGCAGATAAATGTCGTTCTGTCCAAGAAGGTTCATTCACGAGCAGTAGTTTGCTCTTTCATACAATAACTAAATTTTGTTTGATCTCAGAAATGTAAAATTAAATTAATTTTCTCAAGTTAGTGTTTCCAGGATTATGGTCAGTAATCTACATTCATTTAGAATCTCAAACTACAAAAGCCATAGACATACTATGCATCCTATTAGTCTTATCTTTTGAGCCAAACAGATGAAAATCGTAATTGATTGAAAACACACACACACACACACACACACACACACACACACACACACACACACACACACACACACACACACACACACACACACACACACATATATATATATATATATATATATATATATATATATATATATATATATATATATATATATATATATATATATATATATATATTGAATGTTTTTACGCTTTTAAAATAACCACTTTTTCTTTATGATCAGATACAGTTGTACTCGAATTTCCTATTTAATTTGTTCAAATATCAAATACTTTTTGAAATCTATTGAACACAAATCCTTGTTAAAGTGGGTGGAATTATCGTGCTTTGAAATTCATGTATGTAGAAGAAGACTTTGTGGTGCTGTTATTGTTAATTACAATTTGTAATATTGCGTAATCTTGTATACTAGCTGTCCTTATATATATATATATATATATATATATATATATATATATATATATATATATATATATATATGGCAATGAATATATGATGTCGTGCGGCATTTGATATAGACGCCTATAGCCGCTAGAGGGCAGAGTGCGCACTGAGAAACCCGCGCCATAGGACGGCATACAGAACCCGTGTCACTTTAGGCTGATGTCAGTACTTGCCGGGGGCAGAACTTACGTCCATAGTTTTCATGACTCGTTTCTCGTAGAGGGAACATTAGACTCCAGTTTATAATTTTTTTAATATCGACATTGCTCGATCTGACATCAGATAAAGTTTATACATCAATTAGCTATGGATTTCTACTTACAAACTTCTTCAGTAATAACGAAACAGAAAAGTAGATAAAATTAGCTTCTATCTGCAGATATTGGTAATCAATATGTGTTTATTGGTCTAAACACTTATACTCTTTTAGAACATGTGTAAATGCAGAAAAAAAATAGAATTAGAAGAATTTTATGGTGTAATTCAGCTAATTTTGGGGAATATATGCGTATCTTTAGAGTAGTAGTATATCTAATCTATCCAGCCTTAATTCCCCGGCCTCAATCCGTTCGTGTCCACTCCCATATGAGGACTCATCGTGATTCGTAAAACGTAAAAAAAAAATAAAAAAAATCTTTATTCCCTACTTCTAGTCAGTAATACATAAAACTGCTTGATTATTTGTAAAAAATAAAGACAAGAACATAAAAGCTTTCTTAACGTGTAATTATGAACTTTTTTCTTTGTTTTTAAGATGAATTTTTAATTCTGTTTCTTTAATGCAGTCCAATAACCTCTATAGAAACAAATCCAGGAAAAAGTCACAAGATAATGCCTAAGGATGAAAAGTCAAATCATGTGCTATGCTAATACATAAAAACATACACACATACATATGCACGCACATACACAGTGGACAGACGATTCTACGTACAATCTTGGTCCTGTTTCTTCGTCTTTCTTTAACGGAAAGATCAAGTGTTGATTCCTTTTGTTTAAGGATGATTTAGGAATCAGTCACAGAAGGGTAATATAGAGAAGTAATGGTAAGTTGAGTGTTGCTTCGAAATAGCAATATTAAACAAAAATGTTACATTCTTTCATAAATGCTTAACATCGCCCTGAAAATGAGTAAGGTATATCAGGTGCAGTCACTGTGACAGTGATCCTATAGAACTCTTTGACCTGTGAATGGTGTGAGGTCACGTTGGGGTGCCCTATACACGTACACAACCGTATTTTCATGCATAGTCTCTTCGTATCCATAAGGCCGAAGTGGACAGTTTACAGCCTGAGTTAAGTAAATATTCTCCATTTCCACATTTTTTAAATACCCTCAAATATAAGTTGCGTTCTCAAAGTGTAAGGTCATGAATTATTTATTGTCTTTTAGAATAGATTTTTATAAATTTAACTCTTTGCTTATGGTATTTAAATGTGACTTTCTTTCCAGTGACAATGTTGACCCAAATCATTTTTTTTTCTGTGGATTTTTACCAGTGACTTCTTTTCCGTTGACTCATAAACACAACTTTTATCACTGTGATATTCACATTAGTTGTTCATCGTTCATACCATCTTAAGGCAGCAACTATGAATAGCTCTTTATTAGAGCTAACATCAAGCTGAAATACTGAATAGCATTACCTCTGTACCTCATAATGATAAAAGTCTTCAATATCCTGTCCATAATGAAAGTCCCCCTCCATTTGTTAACTGCTGCGTTTCAGGACAAGGATAGGAAGAGGTTTCTACCTTAGATGGGAAGGAAACTTTTGAGAGCTTCTCTAATGATTCTACCTAACTCATTAAACTTCAGTAAACCATCATTAAAACTTCATTTGGTTTCCACTGTCTTTTATTTGCAAGAGAAGGAGATAAATTGCTATTGTGTAGACAGATATAAGGTTTTTTTCCCCTGGAGGATGAAAATGGGGAAAAATGAGAGGTAAAGATATTTTTTTTTAATGTAATCATTGAAGGTGAGTGGTAAGATGAGCCTAAATTGAAGACCTTTTTCATATGTAAGAACGCTTTAGGAGTAATAGTTCCATGTGGATCTATTTGTGCCATGACGTACAATGGCTCTCCAAACCAGAATTACTGAATACTGATTCAGGACTGAGGCACGATATTGCGAGAAATCAAATGCCTAGAAAGACAACTCTGTAATTAAGGATCGGGAAATGAGATAATCCAGTTTTCATCCTCCTCCGTCTTCATAATTTCATTACTGCTTTTGATGTTGATCATTAGAAGCAGCAGCAACAGGAGTAATAGTAGGGGTGAGGAGGGGAAGGAGGATAATATTATAAAAGAGTTAGACAACCTTTTTTTGTTTTAAACTTAATGATA
>JAXCGZ010000016.1:132500-140000 GCA_037179515.1 Halocaridina rubra
TATATATATATATATATATATATATATATATATATATATATATATATATATATATATATATATATATATATATATATATATATATATATATATATATATATATATATATATATATATGTATATATATATATATATATATATATATATATATATATATATATATATATATATATATATATATATATATATATATATATATATATATATATATATATATATATATATATATATATATATATATGTATGTATGTATGTATGTATGTATGTTTGTGTGTGTGTGTAATTACCTAATTGTGCTTACGGAAAGAAGCCCCAAACTCATAACTTCCCATCTCCTGGTCGATTCTATTTTTGTACTCACTGCTACTTATCATACTTGTCCTTAAAACTGTGGATTGAGTTAGCATTAACTACCTCCTCGCTTAGCGAATTCCAATTATCAACTACTCTTACACGAAAAAAGTGCTTCCTTACATTCTGCAAAAAAGTTTTCTTACGAAGCTTCAAACTATGGCCTCTAGTTCTAGTGCCATCCATATCAAAATATCGATCCGGATCCACTGTCATAACCATAAAGGATTTTAAAAACCGTCACCAGATATCCCTCCTAATTCTTCTAGCTTCGAGTGGTAGTAAGTCTAATTCCCTCATCTTCTCCTCATAACAGAGATTGCGTATTTCTGGCACCAGTTTCGTGGCATATCTTTGAACTTTTTCCAGATTACTCACATGCTATTTCAAGTGTGGATCCCAAAAAGGGGGCTGCATATTCAAGCTTTGGCCTCACATACGTCACATAAATATTTCTGAACATTTCCTTGTCCATGTGCCTGAAGGCTACCCTTACATTTGCTAAGAATCATAGGCTGCCCTTACTATGCCATTATATGAATTTCTGGAGACAAATCTGCCAGTATGTTTACTCCTAGATCTCTATCATATCTCTGTCTCTGAAGTTCTGCTCATGCCATTTGGTAGTCAAGCTTGGGTCTTCTTTCAATTGTACCCATTCTCATTACCTTACATTTAGAAGTACTGAATTTCATTAGCCACTTTTCTGACCACTCGTGCAGACTATTTAGTTCTTCCTGAAGTTCTCTTCCATTGTTCGCGTCTCTTACTTTCTAAACAATCTTTGCATCATCTGCAAACATATTCATGAATGAATTTACAGACTCCGCTAGGTCTTTTTTTTTTTTATAAGTTTGACACCGGGACAGGCAAAAACTGCCCTCATCAGTATAGGCCCGGTCACGAGAAACTACAAGGATGAAGGAAAGGAATAAGGTTAACGACAAGGCAGAGATGAGGTAATGTCGCACAAAGGGAAACGACAAACAGAAAAAACAGTCAAAGTACAGAGGACCCAGAGATGTGGAGGACTAGGCCCTGAGATGACGATAGATCCGCCTTTTGAAGGATGATATGTCATAGGAATTAGGATAGACAGAAGGAGGATGAGAGTTCCAGAGTCTGGGGGTAGATGGGAAGAAGACCATTCCAAGGCATTGTCACCTATTCTCACCATTCCTTGCATCTTCTTAATATGCCTCCAATGTGGGACCATGTCAAATGCTTTCTGGAAGTCTAGGAATATGCAATCTGCCCAGTCCTCTCTATCCTGTAATATTCGGCTTACCTCATCATAAAATTCTGATAAGTTTGTTACTGTTGATCTACTTTCTCTAACGCCATGTTGTCTCACTGACAAAAAGTTGAAGGATTCCAAGTGAAGAGAGATGTGTTTTCTAGTAGTTTCTCCATAACTTTGCAAACTATGCCGGTCAAGATAACAGGTCTCTAGTTTAGAGCCGTATCCCTCTTTCCCTTTTTGAAGATAGGTACCACGTTCGCTTGTTTCCAGCATCTTGGAATCTCCACAGATTCAGCAGTTTTTCAAATATCATACATAGTACCGCTGATATTGATTTAGCACTTTTCTTAAGTACATAACGGGATATATCATCAGGACCTGTAGCTTTATGATCATTTAATTCCATCAGCGCTTTGCATATACCTCTGTGGCTGAAAAGATGATGTTCTCTAATACTGGCGCATGAACTCCTATCTCAGCAATCTGAGGGGGTGAGGTATTTTCTGCTGTAAATACTACCTGAAACTCCTTGTTCAATTCTTCCCAGATCTCTTCATCCGTCTCAGTGATGATTCCATCCGCTCTCTTTAGCTCTAAAACCTGTTATTTTACCTTCAGTTTTCCTCTGATAAAGTTGTGGAAAAGTTTGGGATTTTCTTTAGCCTTCCTAGTGATATCCCATTCATAGTCCCTCTTTGCCTCTCTTCTTTTACTTAGGTAATCAGTTCTTGCTCTTTTATAGGTCTGCCAGTCATTTAGTCTTTTTCTCCTCCTATACCTTTTCCAGCAATTGTGTCTTCACTCTTTAGCACTCTTATACTCATTATTAAATCATTTCTCGCTTGCATGAATAACTCCTATTTTGGTGGAAGGTATGCAACAATATACTATCTTCTCATATTTCTAACAATAGATGTCATACATTTCTTGTATGACATTATATGATAACTGCAAAAAGCTCTTTGAGTTTGATGTGATCTCCTTTCGGATAGTTCCTCCTCATGTCCTCAGTGCCTCCACTTTCAGGCAGAATATTTTCAATGATATGCTCCATCAACAACACACAATGGTCACTCTTTCAAGTTGGTAGTTTATACCCAGTTTTTTTTAATAATCGACACATTATCTGTGAATATTAGATGAAGTAACTATGGCTCATCCCTACCCCTGACCCTTGTTGGTTCCAGTAAATGATAGTGTAGGATATTCCCTTGTACACAATCTAGGAATCTTGCCCCAAGTGAGGCCTCTCCAATGTGTGGGTCAAGATTTATCCAATTTATCTCTCTATAATTAAAATCTCACATAATCAAAATCCTACATTTTCTCTCCTGTGTAATGTAAGCAACAGAGTTTATGATGTGTGCATGTGTGTGTGTGTGTGTGTGTGTGTGTGTGTGTGTGTGTGTGTGTGTGTGTGTGTTTGTGTGTGTGTGTGATTACCTAATTGTGATTACCTAATTGTGTTTACGGGAAAGAGCCCAAAGCTCGTATCTTCCCGTCTCCTGATCGGTTCCATTTTTAGACTTAGTGATACTTATCATACCTGTCCTTAAAACTATGGATTGAGGTAGCATTAACTACCTCCTCGCTTAGCGAATTCCAATTATCAACTACTCTTACACTGAAAAAGTATTTCCTTACATCCTGCAAACAAGTTTTCTTCCGAAGCTTCAAACTATGACCTCTAGTTCTAGAGCCAGCCATATCGAAATATCGATCCCTATCCACTCTATCATAACCATGAAGGAATTTAAAGACTGTCACCATATCCCCCCTTACTCTTCTAGCTTCGAGTGATGGCAAGTCTAATTCCCTCAGCCTCTCATCATAACCGAGATTGCGTATTTCTGGCACCAGTTTCGTGGCATGTCTTTGAACTTTTTCAAGCTTAGCTATGTGCTTTTTCAAGTGCGGATTCCAAAAGGGGGCTGCATATTCGAGTTTTGGCCTCACATAGGTTACATAAATATTTCTGAACATTTCCTTGTCCATGTGCCTGAAGGCTACCCTTACATTTGATAAGAATGCATATGCTGCCCTTACTACGCCATTTATATGTATTTCTGGAGACAAATCTGCCAGTATGTTTACTCCTAGATCTCTCTCATTTTCTGTCTCTTGAAGTTGTACTCCAGCCACCGAGTAGTCAAGCTTGGGCCTTCTTGCACTTGTACCCATTCTCATTACCTTACATTTTGAGGTATTGAATTTCATTAGCCACTTTTCTGACCACTCATGCAGATTATTTAGATCCTCCTGAAGTTCTCTACCATTGTTCTCGTTTTTTACTTTCTTCACAATCTTTGCATCATCTGCAAACATATTCATGAATGAATTTACAGACTCTGGTAGGTCATTTACATATACAAGGAACAAAAGTGGCCCTAAAACTGAACCCTGTGGGACTCCACTACTAACTCTTCTCCATTCAGACACTGAGTGTCTTACTCTAACCCTCTGTTCCCTTCCTTCTAAGTAAGTTTTTATCCATTCCAAGACATTTCCACCTATTCTAGCCATTGATTGCAGCTTCTTAATAAGTCTCCCATGTGGAACAGTGTCAAACGCTTTCTGGAAGTCTAGGAATATGCAATCTGCCCAGCCCTCTCTTTCCTGTAAGATTTGGCTTACCTCATCATAAAATTCTAATAAGTTTGTTACTGTTGATCTTCCTTCTCTGAAGCCATGTTGCCTCACTGACAAAAAGTTGAAGGATTCCAAGTGAAGAGAGATATGTTTCCTTAGTAGTTTCTCCATAATTTTGCAAACTATGCTGGTCAAGGAAACTGGTCTATAGTTCAGAGCCGTATCCCTCCTTCCCTTTTTGAAGATAGGTATCACATTTGCTTGTTTCCAGCATCTTGGAATCTCCCCCGACTCCAATGACTCCTTAAATATGATACTTAGTGCCACTGATATTGTGTTTGCGCATTTTTTAAGCACATGAGGGGATATGTCATCAGGACCTGTAGCTTTATGAACATCTAAATCCATCAGCGCTTTGCATACCTCTGTGGCTGTAAGGTTGATGTTCTCTAATACCGGCCCTTGAGCTTCTATCACTGCAATCTGAGGGGGTGGGGTATTTTCTACTGTAAATACTGACTGAAACTCCTTGTTCAATTCTTTGCAGATCTCTTCGTCCGTCTCAGTGATGCTTCCATCCGCTCTCTTTAGCCTTAAAACCTGTTCTTTTACCTTCAGTTTTCCTCTGATAAAGCTGTGGAAAAGCTTGGGATTTTCTTTAGCCTTCCTGGTGATGTCCCTCTCATAATCTTTCTCTGCCTCTCTCCTTTTACTTAGGTAGTCATTTCTTGCTCTTTTGTAGGTTTGCCAGGCATTTATGTTTTTTCTCCTCCTATACCTTTTCCAGCATTTGTCTCTCCACTCCTTAGCTCTTTTACACCCATTATCGAACCATTTCTCTCTGGCATGAATTACACCTACTTTGGTGACAGGTATGCAGCAATCTACTATCTTCCCATATTTCTCACAAAAGATGTCATACATTTCTTGTACAGATTTGTTGTAAAATAAGGTTCTCCAGTCAATAACTGCAAAAAGCTCATTCATTTTGATGTAATCTCCTTTCTGATAGTTCCTCCTCATGTCCTCAGTGCCTCTACTCTCAGGAAGAATGTCTTCAATGATATACTCCATCAACAACACACAGTGGTCACTCTTTCCAATTGGTGGTTCATACTCAATATTTTCAATATCCAACACATTATCTGTGAACACCAGATCAAGTAGTGATGGCTCATCCCCACCCCTGGCTCTTGTTGGTTCCATTACATGTTGGTGTAGGAAATTCCCTTGTACGCAATCTAGGAATCTTGCCCCAAAGGAGTCCTCACCACTGTGTGGGTCAAGATTTATCCAATCTATCTCTTTATGATTAAAGTCTCCCATAATCAAAATCCTACATTTTTTCTCCCGTGCCATGTTAACAACTGAGTTTATGACTTCAATCGTACCTATATGACTTTCCTCATAAATTTCAAGCCTATTTTGGTTCCTTGGTGGGTTGTATACAACAGTTATTATAATGCTCTCTGACCCAGTATTTATGCGAGCAACAAGAAATTCCCTGAACTCACTTTCTATAGCCAAGTTTATTTCTTCAACTTGAATCCTCTCACTTATGAGCAGTGCTATCCCTCCACCAGTCCTCTCAGATCTTTCGACCCTTAGTATTCTGAAGCCCTTAGGAAAAACTGTGACACTGTTTATGTCCTCACTCAACTTAGTCTCTGTAATTGCTACTATATCTGCCTTACTGTTGTGAATCCTATCTTTTAATTCTACTGCCTTACCAGCTAATCCATCAGCATTTGTGTATAACAATCTTAATGAGGCCCCATCCCCTGATCTTCTGTCATTATCTTCTTTATCTCCCCTTTGTCTGGAAGTATTCCGTAACGAAAATTTTTCTTCTCTTCTTCATTTCTTTCATCATTTAACCTTCTTGCCTCTTGCAACAAGTTTTTGATCTTTCCCATCTCTTCCTGTGTTCTGTATTGTCTAATGAACACTTCTTTGCATTCTTGAAGGTCTTTTAGACTTTTTTTTCTCAACAATATTTCCCTACATGTCTCCCCTCTCTCAAAGGTTACTTTTGTTGGTCTCGGCTTTCCTTCCCTCGAATATTTACCTAGTTGGTGTATGTTTACAATATCCTCAGGACCACATACTACTCCAAGCTTTCTTATCAGGTCTACAACGTTAGCTTTATTTTCTTCAAGTCTCCCCTGCCATGTTGGCTCCTGGGATTCACTTATGCCTGAGATTACCACTGTCTTCTCCTTATCAAGTGCCTGTCTGATGAGTGGGTTTGCCCTTTCCATCACAACGTCTTTCATTTTTTCGATTACTGTCTCTTTATAGTCAACTGTTTGTATGTTTTCCAGTGCCACCACCTTTACAGCCTCTTTTACTGCCACATTCCCCTTTAGTGCATCAGCAAAGGACGTTTTCATGGCATCATTTTCCATATTCAGCTCCTGGAACTCTTTTCTGAACTGTTCAATGTTTTCCTTAATCTGAACATTCCAAGCAGCAATCTCGTCTCTCTCAGAAGATAGCAGTGAACTAACATCTAATTCCTTTAGGTTGTCATTTAGCTGTTTGTTTTTATCTTCTTGTTTAGAAATTCTAGATTCTAGTTGACTCTTTTCCCCTTCCAGCTTCTTTATTCTTTTTTCTAGTTCCTTTCTCTCCTGCCCTTGTGCTTTATTTGCTTCCTCCAAAGATCTTATTTGTTCTCTGAGTGTTTCATTCTCTTTCATTTCTCCATCCATATTCCGAATTTTATCATCAAGGTTTGTAACCATTTCCTCTGACTTCTTGATTCTCTGTTTAAGTCCTCTGATGACTACCCCTTCTCCCGACCCATGGGTGGGAGAGGTTTGGGACAGAGATGGCTTCATTTTTATGTTCTCCCTTTCACAGAATATAGAAAGAAGACGAGAAAGAGGAAAAAAAAAAGAAAAGAGAAAAACTTCTAATTTACCTTCACACAGAATTTTTATATCTCCATATAAGTGCTATTTAGTGACTCAGTTTGTCTCCTTTCTGGTAACACACATCTTAACTTAAAAACTTGACCATGGTAATTTAAGTATAAAAAGAAAAAGAAAAACAAAAGTCAGACCTGAAGGAAAAATTCGAATTTGTGTTCGAGGTGGCACCCACCTGTTTCTGTTATATATTCTTCCTAACTGATAAACTGACTTGCTAACCAAGATATGTTATCACGGGATTTAGACTTTACATTTAACTCAATATATATACAAAATAACAAAATAGCAAACGAGAAAGCTAAAAGAAAAGCAAAAAAAAAAAATGAAGAAAATAGGACTGCTGTACTACTTGGCAACTTAACTCAGTACTGTTGACAGGTG
>JAXCGZ010000016.1:145000-147500 GCA_037179515.1 Halocaridina rubra
ACCCTCTGTTCCCTTCCTTCTAAGTAAGTTTTTATCCATTCCAAAACATTTCCACCTATTCTAGCCATTGATTGCAGCTTCCTAATAAGTCTCCCATGTGGAACAGTGTCAAACGCTTTCTGGAAGCCTAGGAATATGCAATCTGCCCAGCCCTCTCTTTCCTGTAAGATTTGGCTTACCTCATCATAAAATTCTAATAAGTTTGTTACTGTTGATCTACCTTCTCTGAAGCCATGTTGCCTCACTGACAAAAAGTTGAAGGATTCCTAGTGAAGAGAGATATGTTTCCTTAGTAGTTTCTCCATAACTTTGCAAACTATGCTGGTCAAGGAAACTGGTCTATAGTTCAGAGCCGTATCCCTCCTTCCCTTTTTGAAGATATGTATCACATTTGCTTGTTTCCAGCATCTTGGAATCTCCCCCGACTCCAGTGACTCCTTAAATATGATACTTAGTGCCACTGATATTGTGTTTGCACATTTTTTAAGCACATGAGGGGATATGTCATCAGGACCTGTAGCTTTATGAACATCTAAATCCATCAGCGCTTTGCATACTTCTGTGGCTGTAAGGTTGATGTGTGTGTGCGTATATATATGCATATATATATATATATATATATATATATATATATATATATATATATATATATATATATATATATATATATATATATATATATATATATATATATATTATATATATGTGTGTGTGTGTGTGTGTGTGTGTGTGCGTATATATATATATATATATATATATATATATATATATATATATATATATATATATATATATATATATATATATATATATATATATATATATATATATATATATAGATAGTATATATATTATATATATCATATATATATATATATATATATATATATATATATATATATATATACAGTTTATATATGAACAAGGGAAATATGGTTGGACATCTCTCAGGGGCAATAATTTAGGTCTCGTCTTGAGGGAGGGTGGGCTCTTGGCCTGTATGCTACTATTGCATACACAATGATCGCCTAGGGAAGTATAAGTAGTCTTAGAACTCTTCGAATGTTTGATAGTGAGACTTTTATCACTTTCTTATATGCCTCTACCAATGAAAGCATATTAATGGGATTAATAATGGTTATTTGATATTGTTTACCGGTTAGCTACTTGAAAATTTATAAAGGAAATGTGTACATTTCAAGTTTCGTCAACTATTCCCTGAAATGCCGTTACTTCATCCACGGATTTAATATTGGAAAACAAAGATCTGTAGTTTTCTCTCTCTCTCTCTCTCTCTCTCTCTCTCTCTCTCTCTCTCTCTCTCTCTCTATCTCTCTCTCCTCTCTTCTATCTATCTATCTATCTATCTATCTATCTATCTATCTATCTATCTATTTGTTAGACTTCTTTCGAAGCCCATATGGTAAAAGATCTAAGCCTATTTATTAGTCGAAGTGAAAACTTTTCAACTTTGTTTTTCATATCAAATACCTAGGCCAGAGTAGGCATAACAATATTTATTGAAACTTGTACCCCCCCTACCCCTCTCAACACATATTGTTTCATGGGGAAAGTCCTGTTTTTACTCAATGCTATTATTGAATTAAATAAATGCAGTAATAATAAATTTCATTCATAAGACAAAGGTTACGTATAGGCCACAAAGTACATAGAGGCGCGACAGTCAATCGTAAGTGCTGAGATCATAAGTACCTATGGAATGGCATCTTGAGAAATAATATCGGGCGACTTATAAGTTCATCCGTAAATATAATCTTTTGACCATATTTATGCATAATATAATTTGATTTATCATAAATAATCTAAGTTGCTCATTATAGCAAAGTTTAAGTTCGCTCTGCCCTTTAGTGTTATATATATATTTAGCCCTACGTTTATTCATTGGTGTATTTATTTTTTTAAATTATTTGTGTTTGCCTATGTAATTAGTAATCTATATTTAAGGTAATGCTTGTGATATTTGTAGTTCATTCATGAATTCATGTACATCTTTCAATTAAATTAAATGGAATTTATAGTAAATGGAAAATTGCACGTGGTGCGAGAGATGTACCTGTTGAACCATTCCGATAAAACTACGTCATAGGGGTCGCCATTTTGCTTTCTTTCGAATTTGACCTAAAAACACGATATCTGATCTGATTTAAGCATTAGAAGACTGAAGTGCTCTCTTTAGATTTATACTTAAAGCAAAAAAGAATTTTTTACGAATATTATTGACCTTCTTTAATTATATTTCATATCTATTCTACCTCTCGAACCCCTTCAGCTTCACCTTTTTCATCACCTTCTTGAGTAAATAAACATATTTTCCAATATATGATGAGTGAACCTACCTTCGCAGCTCAGTGATTCAGAGGCTGATACCCCAACACATCTTCAGTTACAGTGCCTAAGGTGCTTCGGAGTTGGCACTTATGGACCGGAACCCTTTGGTACTTATAAAAGAAGCAGAAGAGACATTTTTATTTTGTCTGTT
>JAXCGZ010000016.1:152500-155000 GCA_037179515.1 Halocaridina rubra
CCCAAATCATTTCTAAGCTCTCGTATTTTAGTCCTTTCAGAGCTTATATTCATCACCATAATAGTCACACCTTTAGGAAGTGTTCGTTCATCCCGCACTGTAGGGGGGGGGGGGAGGGAAACAAGCGTATCCGGTAAAGAAAATTGTTGGAATATCCTTGCGTTCATCCTTTCTGGTTGGTGCCCTTTGTACTAATATTGTTTCGATTTGTGCTTAATCTGAGAGAGATTGTGAATAGCTGCTGCGGACTAAACAGATTCCCTCACCTGTGAATTAGAACAGGTGGAGGTTTAGGGATTACAATGAGATGAAGTGTTGGAGGTACACAAGATATCGCTATCGGGCCTCACAGCAGGAGATCCTTGGCCACTCACCCTGTGGATACCCTAAGCAGTCTTGTGCTATGAAATTGTGGTGACCTTTTATCCCCAAGGAGTTACGAAGAGTGACTTGGGTGATTTTTTTTCTAGTGAATGTGTGCGCTCTGACTCGGCCGCCCCTTAACAGGATGGCTTACGGCCATATTATGTATAAGAAAATGTGGTGAGATCTGTGCCTCAAACAACCAAATGTCGTCCCAAATAAAGGGATGTCTCAGAGGAAGAGCAAGACAACACATTCTGCTGATTATTACTGGTGATGTGACTCCCTAAGCCACCCCAAAGGGGATGGAAATTCAAGTCTTGTATCAAGTGCTCAGTGTTATTGTTAAACACGATAGACAAGCGAGAGAACGTTAGTCTATTCAGAAATCTCCATATCGAAACATGATTATTCATTTCCATTTATATATATTCACTTTACATTTGAATTACGTTTTTATTTATATATCTATTTATACGCTACTTGCTTAATTGTTTATCCATTGCACATACGCACGTAAGCACATTTTATTTTAGAAATTTGCATTTGTATTTTTTTTAGTGTCAGCTGCTTGAGCACGCAAGTCCTACAATGACGCATATATTGCAAGAAGTGCTGACGTGGATAGTATGAATATGAATGTATAAAGTGCTTCATTTTGGAGCTGCATTTGTAGCCATTTGTTTAACAAAAAACATCAAAAACTGTAGAGAGAATCCATTCATGTTAACAAAATGCATGGCGAAGTAATTATCTGTGCTTATATAAGAAACGAAAGCATAAGGGGAAATCAACAGAGGGAATTTCGTTTGTGGATTTATTTTATACATGATGGATGTTGATATGAGGCGATATATATATATATATATATATATATATATATATATATATATATATATATATATATATATATATATATATATATATATATATATATATATATATATATATATATATATATATATATATATATATATATATATATATCTTTTGTGAATATTTAGTTTATCACTGTGTGTTACATCGCATACCTCTCTCGAGGTGTCTGGAATAATATTCCCTTCGAGAATTCCTCCTCTGATCTTACTATCTTCTTTATCAACTGCAGCTTTTCCGATGTTCATATGGGGTAGCTGTTTCTCCCCTGCCTATATTGCTTTTGGATGAGTAATTCATGGTGGTAAACTCTCCATCGTTCTGCACTTGGGGTCAGTACAGAAATTATCTGTCTTGCTCCCCCATAATTAGAATTAATATCTACCTCACCTTAAAGTTTACTTAATCTAATTCTGGAGTTCGTGTTTAAATTCTGTACTATACCTGCGATATCAATGTCACTTGTTAATACAATAGCACTGTTCCTTGTCTTCCATCTGAGACATAATTCTCAGGGGGCAATAATCAACTGTACTTTTACCACTGACGTCTTATAGTTCTATTTTTTCTTCAACTTCTCACTTTTCTACTTCTTTCATTTGTCTATTGTTAGAGTACTTTTGTTAATGCAAATTTTGTATATTTTCTCATCATTTTAGATCAGTTTCATGTTGTGCAGTTTGTCTACTTATATATATATATATATATATATATATATATATATATATATATATATATATATATATATATATATATATATATATATATATATATATATATCACACAAGCACGCACACGCACATACACATACACACATATATGTATATATGCAAATATATATACATATAATTATTATTATTATTATTATATATATATATATATATATATATATATATATATATATATATATATATATATATATATATATATATATCTAAACATATATATATATATATATATATATATATATATATATATATATATATATATATATATATATATATATATATATATATATATATATATATATATATATATTATATATATATATATTTATATATACATATATATATATATATATATATATATATATATATATATATATATATATATATATATATATATATATATATATATATATATATATATATATAATCAAATATACACATTAGCATATATGAAAACATGAATCATATTTTACCTTTGACAGGAACTCGAACCTAAGACACAAAATTACTGTGCCAAGGCGCTACCAGCTACA
>JAXCGZ010000016.1:160000-167500 GCA_037179515.1 Halocaridina rubra
CGAATTCTGGTCAGGGACACTTTGACTGCTTCATAAGTGCTCAAAACGTTCTCCTTCCATACGCAAGTGCAAGTATGATTCAAATAATTCCTTTTTAGAAAAACAAAATTAAAGAAAATTTTGGAAAACATATATGAAGCCAGGCCATGATATCCAAAACTTTACAGTTGTTTCTATGTATTTGCAAAACTTCACAATATTCAAAAGACTTTTTTTTTTATACAGATTCTCTTTTTTTTAAGCCACAAAGTCGACTGACCGGAAAAAAGAGAATGTAGTTTCAAAAAATAGCTGAATATTTTTCTAGTTGGAAAAATTTGTCCTCCAGATATTGAGTACAGTATTTACAAAATCTCTCTCTCTCTCTCTCTCTCTCTCTCTCTCTCTCTCTCTCTCTCTCTCCTCTCTCTCTCTCTCTCTCTCTCTCTCTCTCTCTCTCTCTCTCTCTCTCTCTCTCTCTCTCTCTTTTCTCTCTCTCTCTCTTTAGTATTAAATGCAACTATACTTTATATACACATACATACATATACACAGAAATGTATGACATCTTTTGTGAGAAATATGGGAAGATAGTAGATTGCTGCATACCTGTCACCAAAGTAGGTGTAATTCATGCCAGAGAGAAATGGTTCGATAAGGGGTGTAAAAGAGCCAAGGAGTGGAGAGACAAATGCTGGAAAAGGTATAGGAGGAGAAAAAACATAAATGCCTGGCAAACCTACAAAAGAGCAAGAAATGACTACATAAGTAAAAGGAGAGAGGCAGAGAGAGACTATGAGAGGGACATCACCAGGAAGGCTAAAGAAAATCCCAAGCTTTTCCACAGCTTTATCAGAGGAAAACTGAAGGTAAAAGAACAGGTTTTAAGGCTAAAGAGAGCGGATGGAAGCATCACTGAGACGGATGAAGAGATCTGCAAATAATTGAACAAGGAGTTTCAGTCAGTATTTACAGTAGAAAATACCCCACCCCCTCAGATTGCAGTGATAGAAGCTCAAGGGCCGGTATTAGAGAACATCAACCTTACAGCCACAGAGGTATGCAAAGCGCTGATGGATTTAGATGTTCATAAAGCTACAGGTCCCGATGACAAATCCCCTCATGTGCTTAAAAAATGCGCAAACACAATATCAGTGGCACTAAGTATCATATTTAAGGAGTCACTGGAGTCGGGGGAGATTCCAAGATGCTGGAAACAAGCAAATGTGATACCTATCTTCAAAAAGGGAAGGAGGGATACGGCTCTGAACTATAGACCAGTTTCCTTGACCAGCATAGTTTGCAAAGTTATGGAGAAACTACTAAGGAAACATATCTCTCATCACTTGGAATCCTTCAACTTTTTGTCAGTGAGGCAACATGGCTTCAGAGAAGGTAGATCAACAGTAACAAACTTATTAGAATTTTATGATGAGGTAAGCCAAATCTTACAGGAAAGAGAGGGCTGGGCAGATTGCATATTCCTAGACTTCCAGAAAGCGTTTGACACTGTTCCACATGGGAGACTTATTAGGAAGCTGCAATCAATGGCTGGAATAGGTGGAAATGTTTTAGAATGGATAAAAACTTACTTAGAAGGAAGGGAACAGAGGGTTAGAGTAAGACACTCAGTGTCTGAATGGAGAAGGGTTAGTAGTGGAGTTCCACAGGGTTCAGTTTTAGGGCCACTTTTGTTCCTTGTATATGTAAATGACCTATCAGAGTCTGTAAATTCATTCATGAATATGTTTGCAGATGATGCAAAGATTGTGAAGAAAGTAACAAACGAGAACAATGGTAGAGAACTTCAGGAGGATCTAAATAATCTGCATGAGTAGTCAGAAAAGTGGCTAATGAAATTCAATACTTCAAAATGTAAGGTAATGAGACTGGGTACAAGTGCAAGAAGGCCCAAGCTTGACTACTCGGTGGCTGGAGTACAACTTCAAGAGACAGAAAATGAGAGAGATCTAGGAGTAAACATACTAGCAGATTTGTCTCCAGAAATACATATAAATGGCATAGTAAGGGCAGCATATGCATTCTTATCAAATGTAAGGGTAGCCTTTAGGCACATGGACAAGGAAATGTTCAGAAATATTTATGTAACCTATGTGAGGCCAAAACTCGAATATGCAGCCCCCTTTTGGAATCCGCACTTGAAAAAGCACATAGCTAAGCTTGAAAAAGTTCAAAGACATGCCACGAAACTGGTGCCAGAAATACGCAATCTCAGTTATGATGAGAGGTTGAGGGAATTAGACTTACCATCACTGGAAGCTAGAAGAGTGAGGGGGGATATGGTGACAGTCTTTAAATTCCTTCATGGTTATGATAGAGTGGATAGGGATCGATATTTCGATATGGCTGGCTCTAGAACTAGAGGTCATAGTTTGAAGCTTCGTAAGAAAACTTGTTTGCAGGATGTAAGGAAATACTTTTTCAGTGTAAGAGTAGTTGATAATTGGAATTCGCTAAGCGAGGAGGTAGTTAATGCTATCTCAATCCATAGTTTTAAGGACAGGTATGATAAGTATCACTAAGTATAAAATGGAACCGATGAGGAGACGGGAAGATACGAGCTTTGGGCTCTTTCCCGTAAACACAATTAGGTAATCACAATTAGGTAATCACATACACATACACACATACACACACACACATATATATGTATATGTATATATATATATATATATATATATATATATATATATATATATATATATATATATATATATATATATATATATATATATATATATATATATATATAGTAGGAAAAACCCATTAAATAAAACAACGAAAATATATATTTATAAAGTACTTATTAATTTCGTGACCTAAACTGGTCACCTTCTCAAAATACTTTGAGAAGGTGACCAGTTTAGGTCACGAAATTAATAAGTACTTTTTATTTATATATTTTCGTTGTTTTATTTAATGGGCTTTTCCTACCATTTTAGACTGTATGTTAACAGTTCAGTGTTATTAATATATATATATATATATATATATATATATATATATATATATATATATATATATATATATATATATATATATATATATATATATATATATATATATATATATATATATATATATATATATATATATATATATATATATATATATATATATATATATATATATATATACATATATATATATATATAAGGTTTGTGCAAAACTAAGCACCCATAGACTGCTTATAATAAATTAACCATACACCAACGACTAAAGCCATTCTAAATCAGTGCTTCACCTTAAAATTTACAAGAAGTGTATGAATTGAAGCCTTTTACTCCCAACACTCGCTTTCAGTTTACGCAAGACCTTCTCCGAACACGTGTCTGTAGCATAATATTCCATCTTATGGTGAGGTGACGATTTCACTTGTAATGTTATCCATTAGCGTTAGTACTATCCTGGTCCTGTTGGCATAAACCATCTACTGATGGAGTCCCCATGAAAAATGGCCCAAAAGTGGTCAAATTTAAATATCTGTTTACCCATTCAACAAGCCAACGTCGTCTAATCCATTTTCCTGGGAATGTCGCGGTTAGCTAAATGGGAAGGAACGTCCCTTGCGATTTGTTGTGGATACCCATTCTGCTGCAACCACAATGAATGAGCGGGATGTCACTCCGCATATAGGCAGATATGCAGAATATTTTTTTAAGAACATCAATAAAACTTTCAAAGGACATAACTTTCAAGTGTCGTACGCGAAAAGAAAGAATTATATAGATATTTTTCAGTAAAATCAAAAGAAAGGGGAAGCTTAAGAAGTTATGCTAAAGGCAGGAATGATGAAGAAAAAAATATGTGATATGCATATGCAGCTGTATTTCTTTCATTACCTCATTTCTTTAAGCATTTATACTTCTTTTCTTTAAAAGCTTCAATATTACATACAGGTTATATCATACTCTTAAACAAACTTTTCCAGAGAAGACTAATATTTTCACTGCAACCCATCTTGCCAACTTTTTTTTACTACTTAGCGTTTGTACTCCTTCGAAATGCGAATGACTACCTGAAAAAATATTTATGTCCCTTTCTCTGAAATATATGACCTCTTACAGATAACATTTCTACTACCCCTCAGTATACCCTGATCTGTTACTGAATAATTCAGTTGTATCAGTCTTTTCTAATAACAACTCTCTAAGGTCGATTGAAAATTCAGCAGCAATTTGAATGTCTTATTAAGTTTTCATGATAAATGTACATTTTAGTACCTGTACTCTTTATTGAATATATATTTTAATATTACATGCAATATTGCAATCTAAATTATAGACTATGTCACACAAAACCTTAAATTTGTTATTGTGAGATATCATTGCTCATGCTGAGTGCGATTTCCTTTACTTTACTATTTCACTTAAGACTTCCTTACGTATTTATTTTTAAAATCATCTAAACATACACACAACATTGTATTTTGAAACATTTAGAGAAGTTCATTTCACCCTATAATGCCATTTCCATGGGCAGCCCGTGACCTTGCTTAAGTGCCTTATATCAGTTATCATTAGTTTTCTTCTGAGACTCTTAGTGGCTGCTTTGAGACTCTTGAGTAACATACTCAGTGCACGGTGCACAGAGATTGCCGTTGCTAAGAGGAGGGTGATCACTCTTAATGGCCTCTCATATGGTTTATGCGTCAATTCCATGTTAACATAAGATCCTATGATATGAGACATTTTTTTTAAATTTAACCTAAATACTAGCTGGAAAAGTTAATCTCTATGATGTTTCACCCCTAATATACATCAAATTTCCTCCTGTAAGACGGTCATAGTTTACGAAAATCACCACCCATGGCAAAATGCCTATTCCAATCCTCTTATTAAAAAGCTACTCTGGGTGAAGTTCCTCTAATATATTTACATCTTTAAACTTTTACGTCTTTGGTTAAGTATCTCCTATACACGTTGAGACATGAAATAATTTGAAAACATTGTACAATGTTAGCATACTTTTCAATATAATCCCATGTTCATACTAGAGAGTATTACTAAAGTGCAAATATGTATGTTTAATGCTCTCTCTCTCTCTCTCTCTCTCTCTCTCTCTCTCTCTCTCTCTCTCTCTCTCTCTCTCTCTCTCTCTCTCAGTGTATATATATATATATATATATATATATATATATATATATATATATATATATATATATATATATATATATATATATATATCTTTCAAAATCCCTAGTTCTCCTTTCATTAATTTTCACTATTAATTCAATTTTTTATTTATTTATGTCACAAGTTGTGTTTTACTCACTCCAAAGATCCACCGTCATTTTAGGCCATGGAATTTAATTTTGAAAAATATCCTGTCTGTGTGACATAGATGAAAAAAAGAATCAAAGGAAGCAAGGGGAACAGCAATGGAAACAAAGCAAATATAGATATTGAGATACTGCATATGTGTTTTCTGCATGGTGTTGCAACAAACAGAGATGATTCCTGTTCCTTCTGTCTCCAGATTGGCCGATTAGAAACTTTCATAGTTTCTGAAAATTATGAAAATATGATATGAAAAACGTTCTTCTCTCTCTCTCTCTCTCTCTCTCTCTCTCTCTATATATATATATATATATATATATATATATATATATATATATATATATATATATATATATATATATATATATATATATATATATATATTTATATTTATATATATACATGCATATATATATATATATATATATATATATATATATATATATATATATATATATATATATATATATATATATATATATATATATATATATATATATATATACAATGTATATATACATATACACACACATTTGTATATATATATATATATATATATATATATATATATATATATATATATATATATATATATATATATATATATATGTGTGTGTGTGTGTGTGTGTGTGTGTGTGTGTGTGTGTGTTTACCTAATTGTGATTACCTAATTGTGTTTACGGGAGAGAGCCCAAAGCTCGTATCTTCCCGTCTCCTGATCGCTTCCATTTTAGACTTAGTGATACTTATCATACCTGTCCTTAAAACTATGGATTGAGATAGCATTAACTACCTCCTCGCTTAGCCAATTCCAATTATCAACTACTCTTACACTGAAAAAGTATTTCCTTACATCCTGCAAAGAAGTTTTCTTACGAAGCTTCAAACTATGACCTCTAGTTCTAGAGCCAGCCATATCGAAATATCGATCCCTATCCACTCTATCATAACCATGAAGAAATTTAAAGACTGTCACCATATCCCCCCTTACTCTTCTAGCTTCGAGTGATAGTAATTCTAATTCCATCAGCCTCTCATCATAACTGAGATTGCGTATTTCTGGCACCAGTTTCGTGGCATGTCTTTGAACTTTTTCAAGCTTAGCTATGTGCTTTTTCAAGTGCGGATTCCAAAAGGGGGCTGCATATTCGAGTTTTGGCCTCACATAGGTTACATAAATATTTCTGAACATTTCCTTGTCCATGTGCCTGAAGGCTACCCTTACATTTGATAAGAATGCATATGCTGCCCTTACTATGCCATTTATATGTATTTCTGGAGACAAATCTGCCAGTATGTTTACTCCTAGGTCTCTCTCATTTTCTGTCTCTTGAAGTTGTACTCCAGCCACCGAGTAGTCAAGCTTGGGCCTTCTTGCACTTGTACCCATTCTCATTACCTTACATTTTGAAGTATTGAATTTCATTAGCCACTTTTCTGACCACTCATGCAGATTATTTAGATCCTCCTGAAGTTCTCTACCATTGTTCTCGTTTTGTGTGTGTGTGTGTGTGTGTGTGTGTGTGTGTGTGTGTGTGTGTGTGTGTGTGTGTGTGTGTGTGTGTGTGTGTGTGTGTGCACATACATGGAGAGGGTTGTTTAGTATCTCCAGAAATATCAAAATACATAGACACAGTCGAACAAATAAACGAGAGAATTATTAGTATCTCAATCAAGTAGGAGTGAAGGCTGAGTTTGGTGCAAATTTATGCTCCGCAGCAAGGCCGCATCACAGCAGAAAAGGAAGAGTTTTACAGGAAACTGCAGCACACAGTTGATGGGGGTAAAGTATGGGTATCATTTAACAATCAGTGGAGATTGGAATGGACATATAGGCAGGGAAAGACATGATTATGAGAACATAATAGGATCCCAGAGTGTCGGATATAAAAATGCAGAAGTAGATAGAATAATCAACTTTGCAGTGATATACAGGTTGTTATGAATACTTTTTTACCAATATCGAGATAGTCATAAGTGGACGTGGTATAGGTGGAATGAGGCAAGACAGGATTATACTGAGAAATTTATGATAGACTTGATGACAACAAACAAAATTAATTTAATATGCAACGAAAACGCCATCCCCTCACTATCTTTTGACTTAGACTATCGACTAGCCAGGGCTAAAGTAAAGCTAACAGCCCCACCTAAAAAATCAAGAAAGAAATGCAGAAATTTAATGTGGAAAAATTGAACAGTAGTGTGAATGTCGAACAAC
>JAXCGZ010000016.1:172500-180000 GCA_037179515.1 Halocaridina rubra
GTAGTTAATGCTACCTCAATCCATAGTTTTAAGGACAGGTATGATAAGTATCACTAAGTCTAAAAATGGAACCGATCAGGAGACGGGAAGATACGAGCTTTGGGCTCTTTCCCGTAAACACAATTAGGTAATCACAATTAGGTAATCACACTCACACGCACACACATATATAACACACACACACATAAAGACACCACACACTCTCGCACATATACACGATAATATATATATATATATATATATATATATATATATATATATATATATATATATATATATATATGTGTGTGTGTGTGTGTGTGTGTGTGTGTGTGTGTGTGTGTGTCTTTCTGTATGTATGCATGTTTTTTTTTCTTTTTTTCTGTACGTATGTATGTATATACATTACCATGAAAATGTACATACATACACACATGCATTCATACATTTGTGTATGTATGTATGTATGTGGTTACCTTATCCTGATTACCTAATTGTGCTTACTGGAAAGAGCCCAAAGCTCGTTTATTCCCGTCTCCTGATCGGTTCCATTTTATACTTAGTGATACTTATCATACCTGTCCTTAAAACTGTGGATTGAGATAGCATTAACTACCTCCTTTCTTAGCGAATTCTAATTATCAACTACTCTTAAACTGAAAAAGTACTTCCTTACATCCTGCAATGAAGTTTTATTACGAAACTTCAAACTATGACCTCTAGTACTAGAGCCAGCCATATCAAAATATCGATCCCTATCCACTCTATCATAACCATGAAGGAATTTAAAGACTGTCACCATATCCCCCCTCAATCTTCTAGCTTCGAGTGATGGTAATTCTAATTCCCTAAGCCTCTGAGATTGCGTATTTCTGGCACCAGTTTCGTGGCACGTCTTTGAACTTGTTCAAGCTTTCTACGTGCTTTTTCAAGTGCGGATTCCAAAAGGGGGCTACATATTCAAGTTTTGGTCTCACATAGGTTACATAAATATTTTTGAATATTTCCTTGTCCATGTGCCTGAAGGCTACCATTACATTTGAAAAGAAAGCATATTCTGCCCTTACTATGCCATTTATACGCATTTCTGGAGACAAATCTGCCAGTATGCTTACTCCTAGATCTCTCTCATTTTCTGTCTCTTGAAGTTGTATGTATGTATGTATGTATGTATGTATGTATGTATGTATGTATGTATGTATGTATGTATGTATGTATGTATGTATGTATGTATGTATGTATGTATCTATCTATGTTTGTATGTATGTATGTATGTGTAGCATTTAGTAGTCGTGCCTGCGGTATACCACGTGTAAACTTCTAGCCTGCACATGGGGGCGTAAGCTATGCGTCATATGTATGTATGTATGTATGTATGCATGCATGTATATATGAGTGTGTATGTGCATAAATGTACATATGTATTCATTAAGCCACCCTATAGATAGTAATAACCATTTAATAACTTCCAAATCACATGATAGCGGAGATGTGGTTATTATTGGAAACCTATAAACCCACATTCATAAACCACAAATAGTAAGATGGGAGAACCCCTAAAAATTTCCTTGAATTTTAATCCATAATGTATATGCTGTAAACAGTTTGCTGGATTTTTGGTTTTTACAAATTGAGTTTCCAGTTGAGTGGAAAAAGAGGCACTAATTTCCATGTGACTAATCTATATTTATTTTTTATAATGAGTTCATATATGTATATTTGTGAATCGCTTTTCAAGGGATTTTATTTTATGTTTTTACATATATATATATATATATATATATATATATATATATATATATATATATATATATATATATATATATATATATATATATATATATATATATATATATATATATATATATATATATATATATATATATATATATATATATATATATATATTTATTTATTTATTTATTTATTTGCGTAGTCTCCGTCCGTGGCAAAATGGTACCGTCCGCGACTCTGGGGCGGCAGGTCGAGGGTTAGCGCCCTGTCACGGACTGAGGTTAGAAAGGGCATACACTCAGGGTAACGATTACATCTGCGAAAACAAGTCCTTCGCAAGATATATATATATATATATATATATATATATATATATATATATATATATATATATATATATATATATATATATATATATATATATACATACATACATGTGTGTGTGTATGTGTGTTCGATTTTACTTCACGAAATAAGTGACTGAATATGTAAATGGATAAGTAAGGATATTGAAAGAAATTTTGAGATCCTTATCACTTTCACGTTTATTACTTATCTTCATACGAATCCCCTGAAGATAGGTAATAAACCTGAAAGTGCTAAAGATCTCAAAATTTCTTTCAATTTCCTTACATAACCATATATATATATATATATATATATATATATATATATATATATATATATATATATATATATATATATATATATATATATATATATATATATATATATGTAGTATTCGAATATGCATGAGCACACACACACACACACACACACACACACACACACACACATATATATATATATATATATATATATATATATATATATATATATATATATATATATATATATATATATATATATATATATATATATATTGATGGATTATGTGTTGGTAGCAAAGAGCATGGTTGGTAGAGTGAAAGATGTGCATGCCATTAGGGGTGTGGCTGCTGGGATGTCTAATCATTTTTTGGTTGAAGCAAAATTGTTAGTAGCAAAATAGTGGGGAAATAGTGTGGGGGGGGATGTAGAAGGGAAATAGTGAAGGTGGAAGAGTTGAAAAAGCCAGAGAAGAGACAGAAATATCAGGACAGGTTGAGAGTGGCATATGACAGGGTGAAAGAAAGAGAAGTTGGGGAGTTAGGGGAGGAATGGGGGTTGATGAAAGAATGTTTTGTGGGACATACAAGTGATGTGTGTGGAAAGAGGTTTGTTGGAGGTGGCATGAGGAGGGGCAGCGAGTGGTGGAATGAAGGGGTGAAAATGAAGGTGGAAGAGAAAAAGAGGACTTTTGAGGAATGGCTGCAGTGTAAAAGTAGGGAGAAGTATGAAAGATAAAGGGAGAAAAATGTGGAAACCAAGCGGAAGGTAGAGGAAGAGAAGATATTGGCAAATGTTAGGTGGGGACAGGATTTTAGTAGGTCATATGAGGAGAATAAAAAGAAATTTTGGAAAGAAGTGAAGAGAGTAAGGAAGGGTGGATCGAGGATGGAAGAGACAGTGAAAGATGTGAATGGACAGATGTTAAGAGGGAACGATGCAAGGAAAAGATGGGCAGAATATTTTGAGTGCTTGCTGAATGTTGATGAAGATAGAGAGGCAGCAATAGTGGCAGTGGGAGGGGGTTCAAGGGCCAGTAATGGGAGTTGAAAATGAAAGAGAGATTACAAGAGAGGAGGTGAAAAGGGCATTGTATGAAGCGAAAGCAGGTAAAGCACCTGGAATGGATGGTGTGAGAGCGGAGATGTTGAAAAAATGGAGTGTGACTGCACTGGAATGGTTAGTGAGAGTGTTTAAATATGCTTTATTTTGTCATTGGTGCCAGTGGAATGGGTGATTGCCTGTATAGTGCCCCTATACAAAGGTAAGGGAGATGTGTATGAACGCAGTAATTTTAGGGGTATAAGTTTGTTGAGTGTGGTAGGAAAAGTGTATGGTAGGATACTGGTTAATAGGATTAGGGATAAGACAGAATGTGTGATCGCGGAAGTGCAGAGTGGTTTTAGGAGAGGTAGAGGTTGTATAGATCAGATTTTTATAGTTAGGCAGTTATGTGAGAAATATTTAGCAAAGGATAAGGATGTGTATTTTGCATTTTTGGATCTGGAGAAAGCATATGATAGAGTTGATTGAGAGGCTATGTGGAATGTTTTGAGATTATATGGAATTAATGGTAAATTGTTGCATGCAGAGAAGAGTTTGTATGAGGAAAGTAGAGCTTGTGTTAGGGTAGGGAATGAAGTGAGTGAGTGGTTTCCAGTGAGTGTGGGACTGAGACAGGGATGTGTGATGTCACTATGGCTGTTCAATTTGTATATTGATGGAGTTGTAAGAGAGGTGAATGAACGAGTGCGTGGTCGAGGTTTGAGAATGGTAGATAGGGATGATAACGAGTGGGAGCTGATTTAGTTGCTGTTTGCAGATGATACTGTGGTGGTGGCAGATTCAGAGGAAAAGCTGTGTCAGTTAGTGTCAGAATTTGGAATGGTGTGTAAGAGAAGGAAGTTGCGAGTGAATGTGGGAAAGAGTAAGGTTATGAGGTGTACAAGAAATGAGGATGGTGCTGGATTGAATGCTTTGTTGAATGGAGAGACACTTGAGGAAGTTAATCAGTTTAAGTATTTAGGCTCGATTATAGCTGCAAATGGTGGAGTGGAAGCAGATGTGTGTCAAAGAGTGAATGAAGGATCTAAAGTGTTGGGTGCATTGAAAAGACTGATGAAGTAAAGAGGGCTGGAAATGAATGTTAAAAAAGTTTTGTATGAGAAAGTGGTTGTGCCAAGTGTGATGTATGGATCAGAGTTATGGGGTATGAAAGTAAGTGAGAGACGGAAACTAAATGTGTTTGAGATGAAATGCCTGAGGAGTATGAGTGGTGTATCTCGATTGGATAGAGTTAGGAATGAAGTGGTGAGAGCAAGAACGGGTGTGAGGAGAGAAATTGCAACCAGAGTAGATATGAATGTTCTGAGATGGTTTGACCATGTGGAAAGGATGGATGATGAAAGGCTGCTGAAAAAGGTGATGAATGCGAGAGTTGATGGGAGAAATGCTAGAGGGAGGCCTAGGTTTGGATGGATGGATAGAGTAAGGAGAACCCTGAATGATAGGAGGATGGCTGTGAGGGAAGCAAGTGAGCGTGCTAGGAATAGGAATGAGTGGCGAGCAATTGTGACGCAGCTCTGATGGTCATCTGCTGTTACCACAGGGCTGCATCTTACAGAGGTAGCCCTGTGGTAGGGGCAGTAGGAGGAGTTGGTAGTTGTGAAGGGACACAGGTTGTGGAAGAGCCGAGAGGATGGGCTGTGGCACTCCAGCAGTGCCATCTGAACGGTCACTAGCTCCCTCGTCATTGCCCATAGAGCAAAGTAATCTCCTTATTGTTTTCCTTTCTTGATGTCGGCTACCCCCCAGTTAAAGGGGGAAACAGCCTAGGTAGATATATATATATATATATATATATATATATATATATATATATATATATATATATATATATATATATATATATATATATATATATATATATATATATTGTATATATATATATATATATATATATATATATATATATATATATATATATATATATATATATATATATATATATATATATATATATATATATATATATATATATATATATATATATATATATATATATATATATATATATATATATATATATATATATATATATATATATATATATATATATATATTCATTTATTCATTTATATATATATATATATATATATATATATATATATATATATATATATATGTGTGTGTGTGTGTGTGTGTGTGTGTGTGTGTGTGTGTGTGTGTGTGTGTGTGTGTGTGTGTGTGTGTGTGTGTGTTGTATTTATACGCATACATATGCACGAGCATCAATGAAAGTAGTAACGACTGAAAAAGGATAAGGATGATTCCTTGCAGTGAAGAAAAAAAGAATCCAGATTAAAAGTAAGAGAAGGGTCATTAGTGAGTCTGACTACTTTAGATTCAACCCTATCAAGGAGATAATTATAAGAAGAAGCACCCCAGAAGTGCGAGCAATATTCTAAGCAGGGACGGATAGGGCCCTTATAGATTTTAAGTAACTGCTAAGTGGAAAAGTAATATCGAAATAGAAACAGAACCCCCAGTCTTTTGGATGCAGATTTAGAAATTTTGGATTATGTGATTCCTCCAAGACAATTTAGAAGCTATCGTGATTCCTAACATAATAATAGAATTAAGAGGATAAATTTCGTCAATTCTGAAAACAATATTGGTATCAGGAGGAGAAGAGGATTAAGAAACAGCCAGATACTGTCTTGGGGGCATTAAATTTAACTAAATTTTGGGCACCCCACTTAGATACACTCTGGAAAACGGAGTTGAGAGTAGAAGAAAGAGTGATACGAGACTGATTACAAGTAGCAGATGAAGGTTGTGAAGAAAAGGCAGAGGAAATGCAGGGTAGAATCATCGGCAAAGGCATAAAGAAAAGAGGAGGACAGGGACTAAAGGAGATCGTTGATGAAGAGAAGGAACAAAGTAGGAGAAAGAACAGAGCCATGTGGATCATTACTTGTAACAGGGAATGGGCTAGATTTTGCACCATCAACAACCAAAGATATAAAACGGTCAGAAAGAAAACTGATAATCAGAGAACAGAGAAAAGGAGTAAAGCCATAAGCAGGAAAATTGGCCAATAGAGCCTTGTGCCAGACTCTGTTAAAAGCCTTAGAGATATCAAGAGCAAAGACAAGGTATTCCCCATACTACCTTAAAGAAGATAACCATACATGAGTAAGATAGGACAGGAGGTCACCAGTTGATCTTGCCTTGCGGAAGCCATACTGGTGATCGGAGATAGGCGAGCAAGTTTCAAGTCATTTCAAGAAGTGAGAATTAAGCAAAGTTTCAAAAACTTTAGCAACAGATCAGGATAGGGCAATAGGTAGGTAGTTGAAGGAATAGAGTGGTCACCCTTCTTAGGAACAGGTTGCACTAGTGCATGCTTCCAAAATGAAGGATAGATACTGGTTGACAGAATGAGGAGAAAAAGATGGCAAAACATGGGATTCACTTCATATTGCAAACTCCTTAAGGAACCTTGCAGGGATACCATCTGGACCTGATGCCATGTTTGTCTCTAGTGAGCGAAGAACCTTATGAAATTTGCGTGAAGAAAGGATAAAGGAGGGCATAGGGTTAGAGAGGGGTAAGGAATGAGGGACAGGTGCACTAGAATCGTTTGCAGAAGAGTTGGCAGAAAAGTGAGAGTCAAAGAGAGTGGCTTTGTCAGTGGGAGAGCAAGCCATAGAACCATCAGTATGAAAGAGAGGGGGAAAGCTTGACTTACAGAAGTTTTTGGAGAGGTTTTTGGCTAAGGACTAGAAACAGTTATCAGTGGGAGAGGAGATAAGGTCATCAACATTCCTTCTTATAAAGGAAGCTTTAGACCTTCGAATCTGAGCAGTGCAACGATTCCTAGCTATAATGAAAGCAGAGCGAGTTAAATCAGGAGAGGCTTGGTACGACCGGTGTACCCGATCCCTGGTCTAAATAGCCATGGAGCAAGCACACTCAAACCAAGAATTAGGGGGAGAAAAAGTTTTCATATAGGAGGGGAAGAATGCCTCCATTCCCGAGGTTATGATCTCGGCAACTTTTAGGGGTACCTGATCAGGGTTGCGGGACCGAAAGCAGTCAAATATGAAATTACGCATATTTTCACGTCGGGTGCACTCGAAGTGCCAAAGGCAGCACTGAGTAGGAGGAGGTGAT
>JAXCGZ010000016.1:190000-197500 GCA_037179515.1 Halocaridina rubra
TAGGTTGAAGATATAAACTTTGCCATAGAAAGAGAGTTCAAGGAATTTCCTGTTCCTTACATAAATACAAGTTCAGAGAAAAGTTAATAACTGTTGTATATAGCTCACCAAGGAAGCAACATAGGCTAGAAGTTCATGAGGGAAGTCATATAGGTACTATTGAAGTCATAAACTCAGTTGTTAACTTTGCACGGGAAAGAAAATGTAGGATTTTAATTATGGGAGATTTTAATAACAGAGAGAGAGATTGCATAAATCTTGACCCACACAGTGGGGAGGAATCATTCGAGGCAAAATTTATAGATTGCATACAAGGGAAATTCCTACACCAACATGTACAGGAACTAACGAGGAACAGGGATGGGGATGAGCCATCACTGCTTGATCTGGTATTCACAGATAATTTGTTGGATATTGAAGAAATTGAGTATGAACCACCAACTGGAAAGAGTGACCACTGTGTGTTATGGATGGAGTATATCATCGAAGATGTTCTGCCTGAAAGTAGAGGCACTGAGGACACGAGGAGGAACTATCCAAAAGGAGATTACATCAAAATTAATAAGGTTTTTGCAGTTATTGACTGGAGGACCTTATTTAACAATAAATCAGTACAAGATATGTATGACATCTTTTATGAGGAATATGGGAAGATAGTAGATCGCTGCATACCTTCCACCAAAATAGGAGTTACTCATGCCAGTGAGAAATGATTCAATAATGAGTGTAAGAGAGTTAAAGATTGGAGAGACAAATGCTGGGAAAGGCATAGGAGGACAAAAAATATAAATGCCTGGCAGACTTATAAAAAAGCAAGAAATGATTACCCAAGTAAAAGAAGAGAGGCACAGAGAGACTATGAAAGGGATATCACCAGGAATGCTAAAGAAAATTCCAATCTTTTCCACAGCTTTATCAGAGTAAAATTGATGGTCAAAAACAGGTTTTAAAGCTGAAGAAAGCAGATGGAATAATCAATGAGGCAGATGAAGAGATCTGCAAAGAATTGAACAAGGAGTTTCAGTCAGTATTTACAGCAGAATATACCCCACCCCCTCAGATTGCAAAGATAAGAGCTCATGTCCTGCTATTAGAGAACATCATCTTTTCAGCCACAGAGGTATGCAAAGTGCTAATTGTGTTAGGCGCCATAAAGCTACAGGTCCTGATGATATATCCCCTTATATACTTAAGAAATGCGCTATATCAATATCAACGCCACTATGTATCATATTTGAAAAATCACTGGAATCTGGGGAGATTTTAAGATTCTGGACACAAGCAAACAGGGTACCTATCTTCATAAAGAGAAGGATGGATAAAGTTCTAAACGATATACCTGTTTCCTTGATCAGCATAGTTTGCAAAGTTATCAAGAAACTACTAAGAAAGCAAATCTATCTTCACTTGGAATCTTTCAACTTTTTTTCAGTGAGATAACATGGCTTTAGGCAAGGTAGATCAACAATAACAAACTTATTAGAATTTTATGATGAGGTAAGCTGAATCTTACAGGAAAGAGAGGGCTGGGCAGATTGCATATTCCTAGACTTCCAGAAAGAATTTGACACTGTCCCACACGGGAAACTTATTAAGAATCTGCAAGCAATGTCGAGAATAGGTGGAAATTTCTTGGAATGGATGAAAACTTACTTAGAAGGAAGGGAACAGAGGGTTAGAGTAAGAGATTCAGTGTCTGAATGGAGAAGGGTTAGTAGTGGAATTCCAGAGGGTTCAGTTTTAGGGCCACTTTTGTTCTTTGTATATGTAAATGACCTACCAGAGTCTGTATATTCATTCATGAATATGTTTGCAGATGATGTAAAGATTGTGCAGAAAGTAAGAGACAATAACAATGGTAGAGAACTTCAAGAAGACCTAAATAGTCTGCATGAGCGGTTAGAAAAGTAGCTAATGAAATTCAATTCTCTTAAATGTAAGATAATGAGAATGAGTACAAGTGCAAGAAGGCCCAAGTTGGACTACTCATTGGCAGGAGCAGAACTTCAAGAGGCAGAGCATGATAGAGATCTAGGAGTAAACATACTGGCAGATTTGTCCCCATAAATTCATATAAATGGCATAGTAAGGGCGACATATGCTTTTCTAGCAAATGTAAGGATAGTCATCAGGCACATGGACAAGGAAATGTTCAGATATATCATGTAACTTACGTGAGGCCAAAGCTTGAATATACCTTGCTTTTGGAATCCACATTTGAAAAAGCATGTAGTTAAGCTGGAAAAAGTTCAGTGATATGCCACGAAACTAGCGCCAAAAATGGGCAATATCAGTTATGAGGAGAGACTGAGGAAATTAGACTTACCATCACTCGAAACTAGAAGAATGAGAGGGATATGGTGACGGTTTCCAAATTCCTTCATGGTTATGACAGAATGAATAGGGATCTATATTTTGATATGGCTGGCACTAGAGCTATAGGTCATAGTTTGAAGCTTCGTAAGAAAAATTCTTTGCATGATGTAAGGAAGTACTTTTTCAGTGTATGAGTAGTTGATGACTGGAAGTCGCTAAACGAGGAGGTAGTTAATGCTAACTCAATCCATAGTTTTAAGGACAAGTGTGATAAGCATCAATGAGTACAAAAATTTAACCGACCAGGAGACGGGGATTTGCGAGCATGGGGCTCATCCCGTAAACACAATTAGGTAATTACAATTAGGTAATTACACACACACACACACACACACACACACACACACACACACACACACACACACACACACACACATATATATATATATATATATATATATATATATATATATATATATATATATATATATATATATATATATATATATATATATATATATATATATATATATATGTGTATATATATATATATATATATATATATATATATATATATATATATATATATATATATATATATATATATATATATATATATATATATATATATATATATATATATGTGTATATATATATATATATATATATATATATATATATATATATATATGTGTGTGTGTGTGTGTGTGTGTGTGTGTGTGTGTGTGTGTGTGTGTGTGTGTGTGTGTGTGTGTGTGTGTGTGTGTGTGTGTGTGTGTCTGTGTGTGTATGATTTATGAAAAGTCCATGAACATTTACTGTGCTATTTTTTCTTAAATTCTTATTTGTGATGACAGTCAGTGTTATGTCACTGGATCTCCTCTACCACTTTTAATCTGCAATTGCATATCCCTTGCAGTTCGTAGACAACAGTACCGTACCAAGATATCTTGCAGTGAAGACAGATTAAAGGTAATGCATCTCAAACAGAAGAGAAAACTCTCATTTTGTCTAAATTACAAACTCACGAATAGCTTGTGAAATATAGGCTAGTTCTCCCTGGATTGGGATATGTGACCTTTTCAAAAGTGTTATGTCTCTGGATTTGCTTTTCAGTAATTAAATCTACAACTACATCTTCATAGTTCGTCCATCCATTTCTCCTTATGTTGCTAATGGGTGGAAAAGAAGCGTTAAGCATTCTTATCCCCTTTATTGTCACCCTTGTATGTGCAAGATTAAGTTTGTTGGCATCTTTGCCCCGTCCTCTTCAAACCCCCTTGATATAGCTCATCGCCGAACGTATGGTGAAGTTGCACAATAAATCCTCTTTCCCGGGTTCTTCTCGCCCAACCTTTCAAAGTGCTCAAGCCAGCTAAGCTGTCTGCTTTCCACTTTGCCTCATTATCCCACACATCTTTCTAATATCATGCGGTTTCACGTCTGTGTGAGGATGAGCATAATGAGAGAAGAGTGGAAAAAACAAATTTATTTTTACTGTCTTTTATTTTATTCCTTGGCTGTGATGACCATATTAACAGTGCACAAAACAACAAGAGATATAGTAGTCTTATTAATGCAAGAACGGACACTTATTATGACGTCATTGTCTACAACCAATCAACGCTGAGCTACTCTGACGTCACAAGTCCCTTGAACCAATCAATGTGGATATTTTTTGCTTCCCTGCCACAGCAGATTCATCAGCCTTCTTTTAATATAAAAAATTTATCCAAGTGAAATCTATTTGTAAGTTTATTATGGGTCATTATTCTTCAGTCACCTTCCTGCTACAGCTCAAACCAGTCGGGACTAATTATTATGAAGTAGCAGTGGAATAAATAAGGTAGGAATGAACTTTTCTCCCTTCTCCACTGCCCAGGGCAAAGTCTGAATGAATAGGCTATAGTCTGCAATTTTATGGCACCAACTTGTCACCTATCTTATAGATTGGGGAGAGTTTAGCGGTTATTCAAAGAGATGGTATCTCACCTGTATTAATTGAGCTACTTTTTTTATGAGTGTGACACCGGGACTGGCAAGAAAATTACCCTCAACAGGTCCGGGCATAAAGAAAACATCAAGGCAAGAATAAGTAGAAGGTTATTAAAGAGAAGGCAGAAATAGGAGAATGATACATAATAGGAAAAGGACAGTCTGGAAGAATAGTCAAAGTACTGAGGACTTAGAGATATGGCAGGATTAGCCCCTAAAATGACGATAAATCCGCTCTTTCAAGGAAGATAAGTTATAAGAATTAGAAAAGACAGAAGGAGGAAGAGCTCCAGAGTCTGGAGGTGGATGGGAAGGAGCAGCGCTGCACCAACCAGTCCACGAGCTACAAATCTCCACACACTACTCTCTTACAAGTCACATGACTGGCAGTGCAAGTTTCTTATGGCATTTGCATAGCAGTCTTGGGTGAATGCCATCTGGTCCCATTGCTTTAATAATAGCTAGTGATTTCAGTCATTCTTCCACATCATTAACAGTAACAGTAATATCCTCAATCTTTGGAACGTTGCATACCTAGTCAAAATTTTAAATATTCTCCTTAGATTCCTTAATGAATAAACTATGAAAGACTTTCTTAAGTTCATTAGCTGTTTCAATATCATTCTCAGTTAAGTGTCCATCTGAGTTCCTGACTCGAAAAACATTGTCTTTTAGGTTGGCTTTGCTGCATATAGAGCTCCAGAAATATTTTGGATTTTCTCTGATATCGTCACATAGCCCCTTGGTAAATTCTTTCTCCTCTCTCCTTAGTATGCTTAGTTTTGTCCCTCTCCTGTCTGAACTCCTCCAGTTTTTGAGTTGTTTTCCTTGCTCTGAGCCTTTTCCACACTCTTTCCATAGCTTCTAACTGCTTTTTCATTTGCTCTGTGATCCATTTTAGCTTTTGTCTATTATTCTCCGACTGCACCCTTGGTACAAGGTCCTGAATCAAGTTATGCAAGTAACTCACAAGTATTCTGTTCATTTCATCTGCAGATTTTCCTTCAGAAAACTTTCCAGTTTCTCTATGACAGTTTTCTCCTCATAACTTCATAATTTTCTTTGTTGAAGCAATAATTTTGTGTATTTATTACATGCTAACCCCTCTACTACACACAAAATTAAACTCCCAACACGCTTCACTGATACTAAAGTCCCAGCAAATCAAATCTTAAGTTTCCCTATAGTACACAGTACTTATCTAATTAAATCACAAAGTTAATAATTTACTTCCCTTGTTGAAGCTGGTGGGCAATATATTGTACCTAACAAAACTCTCTCATCATTCACAAAAAGCTCGCACTCGGTTGCTTCACTATAAGAGTGATCATTTAAAAATTTCACACCTACATCAGTTAAAGCTAAACACTTCTGCATGAGAATAGCCACACCAACATCGGTGTGTTTCGAACGGATCTATCCTTGCAATAAACTACAAATTGATATGTATCAATTATATCCGAAGAATTCATCTCATCAGTAAGCTTAGTTTCCCTCTAAAACAAAATAAAGGGGTCTAACTTATTAACAAGTTTTTGAAACTTCATCACCTTATTTCCGATGCCATCAATATTTAAATGTCATTAGTTCTGAGACTGTGGTGAGGGGTTTCCTTAAAAAGATTTGATTACTCGTTGGGTTAACATTAATCTTCACCACTTTCTCCCCCCGAAAATCCACTTGAAGTTATTCACATGAGTCTTCTTCAAATCTTCATTTATGATATTTGTTTCGTTCACCAACTCTCTTCTTATCTCTATTCGCCTTTCATAAATCTGGGAAAACTTTGATTCTTTGAAGGCCTCTTCTCGGGATATGTCCAACCTGGTCGCAGAGCTCAGTACTATTCTAACCAAACTTTCCTCTTCAGAATAAACTTTCAACAGTCTGGGACCAGGAGTGGACTACCGTGTTCCCAGCTTGAATGCATATATTTTATCCTCCATGTTGGGTTCATTCAGGTCCATATGATCATTTAAAATTTTCTTCACTAGGTCTTTGTAGTGCTGGCTTCTCTCCGTATTATTTGTTGCATATAACGCCTTCACATTTTGAAATAGCATTTTTTTTTTTACCTTGGAGCCCTATCCCTTTCCGTTTCCCATACATTCTTCACCTGTTCCTCAGTAATGTTCTCTACAGTTTTCTCTATCTGGTCCTTTATTTTGGACTCTATAACACCATCCTTTTTTTTTCTAACTGTCTCCTCCAAAGCACTAGTTTTCTGAGTATATTCCCCAATCTTCTGTCTAATCGATCCTAATTGCTTGAGTATCTCACTTGCAGCCTGTTTGCATTGATTATATGTACAATAATACGACATATTGTGTACCTGTTAAAATACTTTACTATACATTTTATGCATATCAGAGTTCATACCTTCATATGTAGCATGCGCCCAGAAGCGACAGCAGTCACAAAACAAACAAGCCATCACCGCCATTGTCTCGACATTTGTTGTCAAAATGACAATAAACATCGTTCCATCTCACCACCCTGTCGCCTCCATTTGCATGCTGCTGTTGGGACCCTCTTGGAGGCGAAACAGCATCAAATCTAACACTATTTCCAGCATCCGACATTCTCAAAATCTTCAATCACAACTTCCCAGTATTGAATAGGTTTAGCAGTCAATCGGATGCTTATAAAAATGAAGAATTCTCGGGGAAAGCAACGAAACACGCCCGCACCGTTCTTAATTTTCTTGAACATCATATGCCAAAGATGAAATCAGTAGTTTGGAATTATTGTACTCATAGGTAGCTGTTTTATTTTAGAGTTACCCAGACCTCTTAATCTTAGTAATATAATTAGCATCTCCTATTCAGCATCAACGTTACTACTACTACTACTACTACTACTACTACTACTACTACTACTACTAATAATAATAATAATAATAATAATAATAATAATAATAATAATAATAATAATAATAATAATAATAATAATAATAATAATAATAATAATAATAGTATTATTATTATTATTATTATTATTATTATTATTATTATTATTATTATTATTATTATTATTATTATTATTATTATTATGATTATTATCATCATTATTATCATTATTATTATTATTATTATTATTATTGTTCATGTCGCTAGAAGTGTATTATAAATGAATATTGGCAAGTTCTTTTTTTCAGGTGTAAAGATTTTTTTCAATATTAGGCAACTA
>JAXCGZ010000016.1:207500-212500 GCA_037179515.1 Halocaridina rubra
GAGGACGTGAAATGGCTTCTTGTTTCATAAATTACAATGGCATATCTTTTTTTTTTTTTTTTTTTTAGGGATGTAGATGTCAAAGGCCATATTCTCTAGAATTGTTATTTATCCATTTTTTCTTAACGCATCAGGCAATATTCGGCATGCCATGTCTTGTCTTTAATGAAGCTTAAAAAAGAAAGCAAAAGAGGATAAGCTGAGCCTCAGTTTAATTAGAGTCCTGAAAACATCCAAGACTTATTCAATATATATATATATATATATATATATATATATATATATATATATATATATATATATATATATATATATATATTATATATATATATATATAGAGAGAGAGAGAGAGAGAGAGAGAGAGAGAGAGAGAGAGAGAGAGAGAGAGAGAGAGAGAGAGAGAGACAGAGAGAGAGAGAGTGAGATATCTTTACTGATATCTATCTATCTATCTATCTATCTATCTATATATATATATATATATATATATATATATATATATATATATATATATATATATATATATATATATATATATATATATATATACATATACACCAAAGCCATATTCCCCCTTATGAGGGAAGTGGCTGAGTCAAAGAAAATACTCCACCCCATTTAGTCGACTTTTACGACACGCAGGAGAACACTGAGGAAGTATTCTTACCCCCTCCCTCTGGGAGAATATACATACATACATACATATGCATCAGTTTATACGGTGAAATGTAAAACAATGGAGAAAATCGAACAGAGAGAGACAATCATATGTTTTACAATACAAATGCAGTATTCATTTTTGTAGAATATAATACCTCCATGACATTACGCTGAAATTCATTTTTTTAAAAGAGGGATTTACCATTTCCAAAGCCATGTTGTATTAATATAATTCACGCAATGAGCATCAAAGAATCCTTTTCATCGTCAGCCCAACGCACGATCGCTTCCCCTATGAACAATTAAATGGATATTATTCAATATTTTCCTTCTCTATCACTTTCCAATGAATAAAAAGTAATAAAAAAATTCAAATTTTTCATATCCATCGGGAGTACTGATTCAAGAATATATCATTTGATAGACTGAATTACAGGTTTTGTTTAAAAAAAATAAAGTTTAGTAGTGCCTTTGATTGTGAAAGCAAAACAAAATAGTTCATTCACAAGTGCTGGTCTATGCAAAAAAAAAAAAAAGGAGTTGCGAACTCATTTGGATGAATTATTGGATATCATATATGGTGGTAAATGTGTTTTTAAGCCTTGGCAGTCTTAAATACCTAAGTGCTGAAGCTGTTAAGCTTTAAATGCTTAGCGCATTACGTTCAGTCCTCGTTAAACTCATCTGGTTAAATAAACAAAAACCTGAGTGCAAGGTCTTCGCCACCTATTTTTGTGAATGAAGATTCTATACATAATTTGCTTGATGGGTAAGTTTTACCGAATGGAGAATTTCAGCGTCTTCTTCCTCCAAAAGGCAATTTTTTCTCTCTTACACTACATTTTTTTTTCCTCTGGGGCAAGGTACAAGAACATCACCTTCATGTTCCCCTGCTGTCATAAATCTCGACCAAATGGGGCGGGGTGAGTGTACGAAGAATCCTCCTTCGTATATTCCTCCTGCGGTGTCAGGTAATAAGAAGGGGTTCCGGTAGGAAAACTCCAATCAGAATGCTTGTAATTGGCGTAGTTCTGAAATGAGTGAGTGTGAACTGGGGCGGGAGATTGATAGTATACTTTAAAAAAAAAAAGAGAGAGAGAGAGAGAGATGTGTTAGCACGAAATCAAATAAGAGTGAATAGGTGTGTGATTCAACTCGGCCATCTGCCTTCCAAGGGGAAATGGGCTCTTGCATATAGACAAAACTTTGCAATTCTAGGCGATCAAGTTCTACACTTTAATGAATCGTCAAATTATAGGTTTGAAATGGGATCTAATTGGATAATTATAGCAGTGTTATACACTATTGCTACTACTACTACTATTACTATTGTTATTATTATTATTATTATTATTATTATTATTATTATTATTATTATTATTATTATTATTATTATTATCATCATCATCATCATCATTATTATTATTATTATTATTATTATTATTATTATTATTATTATTATTATTATTATTATTATTATTATTATTATTATTATTATTATTATTTTCTAGAATTACTTTAATTTAATATGGTCTAAAGTCTCATTTTGGTCGTTTCTGCGTAAATCGACTTTCAGAGAGATATTCATTCATTCTAGTTTTCATACCCAAATCAGCTTTTATTAAGGAGGAGAGTTAAGCAAACAAATATTTCTGTCTCCACCAAAGAAAACAATAATATTTCACTTTTAAGAGAACCTCGAGTTGCATTTTAGATATGTGCTAAATTCCTAAGTAGGAAGTGACACCGACAGTAAAAATAATTGTTTTGAAGATCCAGGTGTGAAACAGTTGCAATATTAAAGCAGATAGAGCGTTCGGCCATCTCTAGTGTGCCCAACCCCATATAGCAAAGAAGTAAGCCCTTTTAGCACTCTGTGAAAACAAATATAAGTACAATTGGTTTATGTAAATTCTGATGCCCCTACTCACTCCCCATCAAAATCACTCGCACACCTGGTATGTATGTGAACTCCCATTTTCTAAAAGCAGTTTACCTAGAAAGGAACTTTCTAAAAATAAGTATATTATCTGATAATGCTAGGTTATTAAACTTTACAAGCTCCTCGTTCCTTATACCCAATTATTAGGTGAAGCTGGACAAGAAATGAAACCTACTCATTTAATTCATTTTTCACTTTTCTTTTATAAGTGTGACACCGGGACAGGCAAAAACTGCCCTCATCAATATAGGCCCGGGTACGAGAAAATACCAAGACGAACAGAAAAAACAGTCAAAGTACAGAGGACCCAGAGATATGGAGGACTAGGCCCTGAGATGACGATAGATCTGCTTTTTGAAGGATGATAGGTCATAAGAATTAGGAAAGACAGAATGGGGAAGAGAGTTCCAGAGTCTGGAGGTAAATGGGAAGAAGCAGTCGCTGCATCGACCAATGCGCGAGCTACAAATCTCCACACAGTACCTGTGAGATGAGACCCCTTGGATTCCTTACAGATAAGGCAGTCAAAGGGCCATAGCATACTCATAGGGGAAGACTGAATTATCATCTGTATACCAATTCCTGTTCCTTTGCAAAGAACAAAAAAAAAGAGAGAAAAGGTCTCAAAATATTAAAATCTCAGTCCTTTTTATATTTGATTGTAAAACTCCAAAAAGTGACCAGCCCCATGAAACAGAAAAACAGCTGTCATCACCAGAGGTTTTCATTAAAAAATCCTCTTTAAATATGCTTACCTATATTTTCTCTCATGCTTCCAAAGAAAATATCGCACATCCATACCTAGAAGCTTTGTGCAAGGCTAAAAAATAAAAAAAAAATGGAATTGATAGATATAAATGATGAATATTGATCGAAATATTTTAACAAAGGACAGGTAAGAATGGCACTGAGAGACTGCTATTGTTCTTTGGCTTAATTACTATAATGATTCTTTAACTAGAAATAATGGTATTGCAGAACAGAATTGAGGTCCCTTTTAATTAGCCACATAATTAATTGGTAGTATGGTAGTTTACTGTTATTCTTATATATTCCCGTAATTACAATCTATGCGTGTAAATAATATAACTGCAATGTACTAGTTTATATTTGTAAGCTATCAGAAATAGTATATTCATGGAAGCTGACAGACTACAGAAATAGCCTTTTAATACTGTTCTCAAAAATTATTGTCGTTATTTTTCAACTAACGTTGATATCTGCAGATATTCTCGTGTGTGTGTACACACACACACACACACACACACACACATATGATTTTATATATATATATATATATATATATATATATATATATATATATATATATATATATATATATATATATATATATATATATATATATATATATATATATATATATATTAATAACACTGAACTGTTAACATACAGTCTAAAATGGAAGGAAGTACTTTATATATATATATATATATATATATATATATATATATATATATATATATATATATATATATATATATATATATATATATATATATATATATATATATATATATATATATATATATATATATATATTCGTTGTTTTATTTAATGGGCTTTTCCTTCCTTATATATATATATATATATATATATATATATATATATATATATATATATATATATATATATATATATATATATATATATATATATATATATATATATATATATATATGGACACATTGTTCCAGATATCCCCGTTGAAGAGAGTGATAGGAAGATTCTTCTCTAAGAGAGTTAACAGATCTCTTCTCTATACAGTATACAATATAAAATTTCCAGTGTGTGTGTGTGTGTGTGTCTTTTGAACTTTGGTGTCATATAGGTTACACATGAATAATCGTCATTGCATTTGCATATGTAATAATGGACAGGAGGTTATGTCCACATATATGAATATTAATGAAAATCATGATTACTAATTTGATATGGAGATTGATTTTATAGGGGATTAGAGACCCTATATCATTATTTGTGTATCATACATATGCGTACATATGTGTATGGGTTTGGGTGGGCGTGTATGAAACACGAGAATCCAATACAGGCTCTTTGAATGGCATTCAAGTTTGAGTTCAAGATGAAATTATTCAACCTCAGTCAGACTTTGCACAAATGTTGCTATGTTTATTTTGATTAACCTTCTGTGTCATCTGGGAAAGGAAATGGCAGACGCCTTTGATGTTCCATTCGGATGCCAAGCCAACTCTAATGACTGCATTGATTATGACAAAACAGGCAAATCCTTCTGCTGCCACCAATTTAGAGAGAAAATAATGGTAGCATTTTAGAGAAAGTTGAATATAAAGTTATTTTATTTCATGGTATTTGCTTTGTGTCTGTGTTATGGGTGAGCGAGAAAGAAGAAATGCCA
>JAXCGZ010000016.1:217500-222500 GCA_037179515.1 Halocaridina rubra
CTCTAGAGTATGCTTCCAAGATGAAGGATAGATACAAGTTGAAATGATGAGACGAAAAAGACGACAAAGCACTGGAGCCAGTTCATCTGCAAACTCCTTAAGGAACCTTGCAGGGATGCCATCGGAACCAGATGCCTTGTTTGTCTTTAGTGAGCGAAGAACTTTATGAACTTTGAGTAAAGAAAGGATAAGGGAGGGCATAGGGTTAGAAAGGGATAAAGACTGAAGGACAGATGCCCTGGAATCGTTTACAGAAGAATTGGCAGAAATATAAGAGCCAAAGAGAATGGCTTTGTCAATGGGAAAGCAAGTTATAGAACTATCAGAACGAATGACAGGGGGAAAGCTTGAGTTGCAGAAGTTTTTGGAGAGGTTTTTGGCTAAGGAATAAAAACACTTGTCAGTGGGAGAGCAGTTATGGTCATCTACTTTCCCTCTTATATAGGAAGCCTTAGACCTTCGAATCTGAGTGGTACAGTAATTCTTAGCTACAATAAAAATAGAGCGACTTAAAGCAGAAGCAGAGGCTTGGTACGACTGGTGTGCGTAATTCTTGGGCTGAATAGCCATGGAGCAGGTACGGTCAAACCAAGGATTAGAGGGAGAAAAAGTTTTCATAGAGGAGATTATGTACGCCTCCATTCTTGAGACTATGATCTCAGCAACTTTTAAGGGTTCATGATAAGGGTTGCAGTTCCAAAAGCAGTAGTCATCCCATTGGGAATCAAAGAGGAAGTTACGCAAATCTTCACGATGAGTACCCTCATAGTGTCAAAGACGGCGCTGAGTAGGAGGGATTGATTGAGGGAGAGTGAAAATGGAAGAGATTGAGATCACAGAGTTGTTAGATTTACATAGAGGGGAAAGCACGGAATAAGAGTAGTTTGAAGGGTTAGAAGTAAGAATCAGGTCAAGAGTGTTGGCTGCATGTTCATATCGATCAGGAACACGAGTAGGATATTTGATCATTTGCTTCAGATCGTGATTAATAGAGAAAACAAGGGCTTCACTCCCTTCCACATCAGCGTGAGAAGAATTAAGCCACTCACTATGGTGTACATGAAAAGAGTAGGATGTAGCGATGTACCTCCTTCCCTTTATTTTATCTGCAACTACCCTGCAGGCTTCAAATAGATATGGCACGGTGTTTAAAAATAAAATAAAAAGTCTTTGGAGCTATACGATGGAAATTAGAAATTTCTTGCTTAAGTGAAGTTGCAGCTCAATATTTTTTTTTTATTTTAAGAACTTTTTTGAGTATTCTTTCAGCAGTTACTCGAGCTTTAGTTGTTATGTACCAAAATCTCTGCCTAGCCCACGAAACACCCATCAGCAATGGCATCACACCCTAGCTTAATATTTCTTCGTGAATGCCAGGATCGTCCAGAGTAATATCCGTTTCTTTCCTTTCACTGCTAAATTTTGCAACTCACTCCCGATAATATGTCTTTCTTGCTTCAAATATTCTAATTTTCTACTAGAGAAAATCGACGCTCTCCTATATCTTCGCTCTTTTATAATTTCTTATGCATATTTACTTATTATTTATATATTTATTTGGTTAATTCAACTGCCATTATTTCTTGATGACAGTCATAATTTGTTGAAGACTCCTTATTTTCGCCTGTGTGAGAATAAGAGAAAATGTCCCGCTAATGTCACTACCTAAGTAGTGCTAAAAGTACTCTAGGTATTGATTATGTACCCTTGATAATAATGGAAGCAATGGATATTTACTGCTTACTTTACAGATGGCACATGTAAAATGCCATCACAGACCAGACCGAAGCTTATATGCATTATATAGAGTTCCTTTTTGTTGTCGTATATGCAAAAGTGTTCGACAACCAAATACCCCGTTCACACGTTCGAACATCACTTCAAACACTTGTCTGTCGAACCGCGTTCGACGAACCGTTTGACCGTGTAAACCTCCCTTTAGACTCATAAAATTATATCCCAATATAAAGGATACTTAAAGGTCTAATTAGTCGCGCCAAGAACTAAGTATTACAAATTACTTTGGTAACACTACCTATTTTGACTTTTAAGGCTGTTTTAGCTTACGATATCTGAGAGTAATCATGCAATACAATAGCTTGAATTCTGCAAAAATGTAAATGTTATAAGAATATAAAGCTACACAAGTCTTTAATATTATATCTTATTTTAGTGTCTATTTACCGTTATAATATAAACAAAAAAGTATACATAAAACTCATACATTCTCATATAAAATAAGAATAATTTGACAGAATAAGATATCATGCTTTTGTGTATACCCGTTGCAAATTGAAGTAAAATTTACAAGCATCCTATGCGTACCAACCCATCGGTCAAGATTAAATTGCCTATTAACAAGGCGTCAGTATCTAGACAAGGTCATTTCTACGTTCAACTAATTCATATACAATCATAAAAAATCTGGAAAGTCCGTACGTGTGTGTGTGTGTGTGTGAGTGTGTGTGTGTGTGCGTGTGTGTTTGCTTGTGTGTGCGCGTGTGTGTGTATGTATGTGTTGGTGTGTGTGTGTGTGTGTGTGTGTGTGTGTGTGTGTGTGTGTGTGTGTGTGTGTTTGTGTGTGTGTGTTTGTGTGTGTGTGTACACTTGAAAAAGGTTACTGGATTTAAAACTAGTTTAGTGCTTACTTCCATCACTTTATGGTACAAATGCAAACTTCACTGGAGTTTTTTGCTTTTATATGTGATTATTAGTAATAAGAAATAGTTGTGGGCACCAAATACGTGGAGTTTCATATCCTTTTAAAGTGAGTAATTATTAAAGCTGACCTAGTATGAATGAGCCCAAACGCTATTTCAATATTTCCTTTCTATTTTACTTATTTTTCATTGTTTCTAATGAGATTCTTCGTGTGTCACCCACAGATTAAGTGAACCCGTTCCAAGATGCCTGATAACATCAGTTCCGTGTGGGATTATGATGTGAGTATGGATCCCATACTGGCTGTTGATACGACTGAGCAGTCGATAATAATGGATACAACTGTTAATTATCCAGAAAATCAGACTTATCAGGCAACTATAGATAACATGTGCCTAGAGACTTACAACAGCTTCAATAATGGAACAGAAACTTCTTCTAAACTGTTTCGCTTTGTAATGTATGGCGTCTTTTTGACTATAATTGGACTTTTGGGATTGGCTGGAAACATCATTTCCATCACCATTTTGTCTCGGTGAGTTATTGGATGGTGCTACGCATTAGAAACCTTGCTATGTTGTGTGTTAGCGTGTGTTTGTTTTCAAATATGTCATTCTTTTTCCATACTCAAAATTATTACTACGTATAAATGTACTGAATTTGTAGTGAATAATAGTTTAAAGTATTTCACTTATTTAAATTTTCTTATATACTCAAACTTTTCTAAATATATTAATTTGAACGTCAGTCATGCATCAATACATTTAAACCCATGCGCTTATGATTAGGTATTCAGTACACAATTGTACCGCATTAGAGAGCAAAAGCCATTTCACTTTTTATTTCCAAGACTAACCTATACCTTACCAAATTATTTATGTCCTTCTTTTCGACTCTCTCTAGACCTAAGATGCGATCATCAATCAACTGCTGTCTGATTGGCCTGACATCTTTTGACATGATAGTGACAAGCACGTCGATTCTCATGTTCGCCATTCCAGAGATTACAGAATTCACAGGCACTTTGGCCTGGTATTCTAATGGCGTCTATCAAAGAGTGACCCCTGTAGTGTATGCTTTAGGTCTTACTGCACAGACAGGCTCCGTGTACTTAACAGTGACAGTAACCATGGAAAGATACGTCGCTGTGTGTCGTCCTCTTCGGGCACGCTCACTCTGCACATACGGAAGGGCTAAGATCTACGTCGTGGCCGTCGCTCTATTTTCTGTATTATACAATCTTCCTCGATTTTGGGAAGTGACCTACCAGGTAAGTGACTCTTTCCTTTGGTCTTGCATTACATAAATTAATAAGAGTCACACTTTTCCAAAGGAACAAAATCATGCCTTTAAGAAATGCACCTCATAAAAATAAACTGTAGCCTCACACGAAGCCCAAGAGTAGCGATATATATGCAAGGGTGGAGAAGACAAGTCACGCTCTTACCATCGGTTGTAATTATGTAGCTTTTGGTAAATGGGGGAGTTGGCCATGAATATAGGCACATAAATTCAGACTAAATTTGACTAAGCTCTTCTATTTTATACTCTGAAATATCGCTTTGATCTGAGACAGTATACAAATGAAGTAAGTGCTGACAGAGGTGACCTCATAAAAGGCAGAGTATAAAAGTAAATGAGTGAATAAATATATAAGGGAAATAATGAATTAATAAATAAATAAATAAATAATTTAATTAATTAATAAATATATATATAATTCGATAGATAAATTTACCCTAACAACCGATGATTAGAGAGATCAAAGAAAAAAATAATCAGAAGAGAAGCAGACTAGGAAATGAAATGTATAATTAAAAATCGAGTGAAATTTCAATGTTTCATTTGGTTTTTATACCTGCAATTGGTGTTGAGGAACGTCGCAGGTGGTTTTCTCAATTTGATAATACAATTTCTATATGTTTTGAAGAATGATGCTAAAATACCTGAATCAGTTTGTGCAAAATGCCTTCTGCAGGGCGTCCACAAAGTCTGGGTACATAGGAAATTTCACTATGCAGACCTATTCAATCGAGTTCACCTGAATTTTGTAAAGCGCATCAGATTATGCATTGAATATGATGGAAATCATATAGAAAATATTATTTATTAACATTAGACTTAAATAAAATTGTTTTGTTTTAAAAGTATGTGTTAATCTCTTGTGTACCCAGACGAAGTCTGGGTACACAGGAGATTAACACATACTTTTAAAACAAAACAATTTTATTTAAATCTAATGTTAATAAATAATATTTTCTATATGATTTCCATCATTTACAATGCATAATCTGATGCGCTTTACAAAATTCAGGTGAACTCGATTGAATAGGTCTGCA
>JAXCGZ010000016.1:232500-237500 GCA_037179515.1 Halocaridina rubra
CAATGCAGTGTTAGGATGCCAAAATATTTTTTTCATGACGAGGTATTGTATGAATATAGCAAAGAAAGAAGGATTTCTTTTAATGAAAAACATTAAGTTGCTTTCTGAAAAATTTTGCTCATCTTTAGAAACAGAATAAACCGATGCAAATAAATGTAGAAAAGAAAGCTACAAAAAAGCATTAGAATAAAGAAGTTGGATTCCATAACTTGAGGTGATGTTCAATGAAAGAAATTCCTCTTTTGAAAGAGAGATGTCTTGGGTCAAGATTAGCGTTTAGACAGGTTATTGCATAAGCTGATTGTGTTTAACTAAGCTTACCATTTCAGTCACACACATTTTATGATAAAGTATAATAATTAATACAGTACTTTAAGCATATCTACATCTACCAATGACTTGTAAAATTGGTAGTAAAGTCCAAGATTCTTGAAAGGAAACACCACGCTTACATAATTTTTTTCCAATTATCATTTAAAAACTTCAAACTGGTTTATATAAGGTATAAATACTGTATTTAATGCGAATTCTATAACTGAAAAGACAGGAGGACAATAGCTCCAAGATTCGTGGTTACTTATACTGCTCAATATTTTCTTTTTACCATTGTTCAAAATGCACTTGTACCCATTGTACATCCTAATTACTGTTTAATTGTCTAGTAATTATATCGCCCCACAAATGCCAAATTAGACTATATGCATTTTCACACACACACACACACACACACACATACATACATATATATATATATATATATATATATATATATATATATATATATATATATATATATATATATATATATATATATATATATATATATATATATGTAGATAGATAGATAGATAGATAGATAGATAGATAGATCAATCCACAGTCAGAAAAGCATACAGAAAAACAACAGATGCTAAAGTTTTCCCCCCTCCACCTGGCCAAATCAATAAAACTCCTGATGCGACCCTGTGGAGGGTGAAAATTTTGAGCATCTGCTGTTTTCCTGTATGGCTTTCTGAGTATGGATTTATCTACATATTATTGTCTTCTTGTAATGAAGACTTTATATATATATATATATATATATATATATATATATATATATATATATATATATATATATATATATATATATATATATATATATATATATATATATATATATATATATCAACTTTATTGTACACAGTATTTTTTAAGTATGTGTAATATGTGGATACTGATATATTAACAAATGTATTTACATTCATAATCCTCTTTAAAGTAATTAATATTATGTGAAAGTATGTGTGTATGTTCGTCACATATATGTTTGGCTGGTGTTACTGAGTCATGCGTTGTGGTAGTAGTGCGCTTTATCTGTTGTCATACATGAACAATTCAGGTGTAACATTTGCTGACAATAAAGAACAAAATTTAAAAAAAAAATAGTCTGTATTTGTATTTTGCTTGTTTCATATACAGTGTTCCCCTTTAAAAGCAAGGAATTGAAAACAACAGGTTATGCCTATTTAAATATTAATGGAAATGCTGTGGATAAACATGACCTCATTATCTTGACTTCCAAAAATATCCTCATTTTTTGTTCGTTATACAATGAACGTGTAACACTCTGACTTCGTTAGTTGCATCGTCGCTTATCTATTTAGAAATCTATACAATAATAATAATAATAATAATAATAATAATAATAATAATAATAATAATAATAATAATAATAATAATTATAATAATAATAATAATAATAATAATAATAATAATAATAATAATAATAATAATAATAATAATAATAATAATAATAATAATAATAATAATTTTTCTCAACCAAACAGAAAAGGATCGGATTGTTATAGGAGAATCACTGTTATCTCTCTAAATTTCTGCTGAGTCAGCCTTGAGTTCTGTTTGCCTGATCAAGCAGAACAAGAATACACAGAGTCACGGTTCAACAAAACCAAATATATGAGTCTATTTCTTTTGCATCACGAAATACACATTAACACTGGAGAGCGTGAATAAAAATAGCTGATTACCGCCTCTTGCCAAATGGGAGAGTTCAAAAATTACATCAATGAATTCATTTTAGTGTATGGTTCTTTTCGTCTTGACAGATAGACGGTTAACGTAGCCTAATGTTTTACTATTTGCTAGGGATAAAAACAATAATAATAATAATAATAATAATAATAATAATAATAATAATAATAATAATAATAAACCTTTATTTCCATTACAATACAATGGGTATTCGTCAGCCGGGGCAAGCCCCAACCCCCCAATGTGGTGCCCAACCACAGCAGTACCTGCCAGGAAACAGCTTAAATTCTCGGTCTTGGACGGGAACCGATCTTTCGACCTCGTGAATGCGAAGCCAACGCGTTACCACTGTACTAGCCAGCATAAGGAAGAAGAGCCTAGCACATTTGTGTTTTCTCCCCTTTTGACGTGCCTGAATAGCTCCAAAGGATAAATATATATACTGCACTTGGAAATCAAATAGCGTTGCTGGAGATGCGAGAAGATGGTTTGGGTCTCTTCTTCCTGATTTTCTCTGAGGGATTACTCCCTCAAGTGTGTCGCACTCTCGTAGGTGCCTGCAAGGCAGCAGAAGCAGAAGCAGGTAGTGCGACATTCTATCATAACGTCAGATATTTCCCTGACCTTACCTAAAAAAAAAAAAAAAAAAAAAATATATATATATATATATATATATATATATATATATAAACGTGCTTAGTAGTCACCGTGGCTTAAGCGGTACCATCCGCAACTCTGAGGCGGCAGGTCTAAGGTTCCCGTCCCCTCACAGTCTGGGTAACGATTACATCTGCCAAAACAAGTCCTTCGCAGAAAGGCAACCGTCCTAGCCCTTGGTAGAAAAGGGAGTCCGTGACGTACAACCGGAACAATATAAGCGTGTTTTACGTCGCGGGTTCCCTTTTCAACCAAGGGCTAGGACGGTCGCCTTCTTGTGAAGGACTTGTTTTAGCAGATGTAATCGTAACCCTGAGTGCAAGCCCTTGCTAGCCTCAGACCGTAGCGGGGCGCGAACCCTCGACCCGACGCCTCATAGTCGCGGACGCTACCGCTTGAGCCACGGTGACTACATATATATATATATATATATATATATATATATATATATATATATATATATATATATATATATATATATATATATATATATATATATATATATATATATATATATATATATATCCTGATGATGTATCCCTTCATGTACTTAGAAAATGCGCAAACTCAATATCAGTGGCATTAAGTATCATACTTAAAAAGTCACTGGAGTCAAGGGAGATTCCAAGATGCAGGATACAAGCGATCGTAATACATATCTTCAAAAAGGGAAGGAGGGATATGGCTCTAAACTTTAGACCAGTTTCCTTGACCAGCAAAGTTATATTTAAACTACAAAAGGAAACATCTCTCTTCACTTGCAATACTTCAACTTTTTGTCAGTGAGACAACATGGCTTCACAGCAGGTAGATCAACAGTAACAAACTTATTAAAATTTTATGATGAGGTGAGCCAAATCTAACAGGAAACATTAAGAAGCTGCAGGCAATGGCCAAAATAGGTGGACATGTCTTGGAATGGATAAAAACTTAGAAGGAAGGGATCAGAGGGTTAGAGTAAGACACTCAGCGTCTGAATGGAGAAGTGCTAGTAGTGGAGTTCCACAGGGTTCAGCTTAAGCCCCCTTTTGTTCCTTGTATATGTATGTGACTTACCAGAGTCTGTAAATTAATTCATGAATATTGTAAAGAAAGTAAGAAACGAGAACAATGGTAAAAAACTTCAGGAAGATCTAGATAGTCTTCATGAGTGGTCAGAGAAGTGGCTAATGAAATTCAATACTTCAAAATGTAAGGTAATGAGAATGGGTACAAGTGCAAGAAGGCCCAAGCTTGACTACTCGGTGACAGGAGTACAGCTTCAAGAGACAGACAATGAGAGAGATCTAGGAGTAAACATACTGGCCAATTTGTCTCCAGAAATGCATATAAATGGCATAAATAAGGGCAGCATATGTTTTCTTAGCAAATGTAAGGGTAGCCTTCAGGCACATGGACAAGGATATGTTCAGAAATATTTATGCAACCTATGTGAAGCCAAAACTTGGATATGCAGCCCCCTTTTGGAATCCGCACTTGAAGAAGCACGTAGCTAAGCTTGAAAAACTTCAAAGACATGACACGAAACTGGTGTCAGAAATACGCAATCCCAGTTATGATGAGAGGCTGAGGGAATTAGACTTACCACCACTCGAAGCTAGAAGATAAGGGGGGATATGGTGACAGTCTTTAAAATCCTTCATGGTTATGATAGAGTGGATAGGGATCGATATTTTGATATGGCAGGCTCTAAAACTAGAGGTCATAGTTTGAAGCTTGGTAAGAAAACTTCTTCGCAAGATGTAAGGAACCACTTTTTTAATGTAAGAGTAGTTGATAATTGGAATTCCATAAGCGAGGAAGTGGTTAATGCTAACTCAATCCATAGTTTTAAGGACAAGTGTGATAAGTTTCACTAAGTACAAAATGGAGCCTATCAGGAGACGGGAAGATACGAGCTTTGGGCTCTTTCGCGTAAGAAAGTTTTGTATGAGAAAGTGGTTGTGCCAACTGTGATGTATGGATCAGAGTTATGGGGTATGAAAGTAAGTGAGAGAAGGAAACTAAATGTATTTGAGATGAAATGCCTGAGGAGAATGATTGGTGTATCTCGACTGGATAGGGTTAGGAATGAAGTGGTGAGAGCAAGAATGGGTGTGAGGAGAGAAATTGCAGCCAGAGTAGATATGAATGTTCTGAGATGGTTTGGCCATGTGGAAAGGATGGATGATGAAAGGCTGCTGAAAAAGGTGATGAATGCGAGAGTTGATGGGAGAAATGCTAGAGGGAGGCCTAGGTTGGGATGGATGGATGGAGTAATGAGAGCCCTGAATGATAGGAGGATGGATGTGAGGGAAGCAAGCGAGCGT
>JAXCGZ010000016.1:245000-247500 GCA_037179515.1 Halocaridina rubra
TCTCTCTCTCTCTCTCTCTCTCTCTCTCTCTCTCTCTCTCTCTCTCTCTCTCTCTCTCTTTATGTATATATATATATATATATATATATATATATATATATATATATATATATATATATATATATATATATATATATATATATATATATATATATATATATATATATATATCCGGTTCCGGTTTTACGTCACGGACTCCCTTATCAACCAAGGGCTAGGACGGTTGCCTTCTTGCGAAGGACTTGTTTTGGCAGATGTAATCCTTACGCTGAGTGCATGCCTTTGCTAACCTCAGACCGTGGCGGGGCGCAAACCCTCGACCTGACGCCTCAGAGTCGGGGACGCTACCGACTGAGCCACGGCGACTATATATATATATATATATATATATATATATATATATATATATATATATATATATATATATATATATATATATATATATATAAATATATGTATATATATATATATATATATATATATATATATATATATATATATATATATATATATATATATATATATATATATATATATATATATATAATATATATATATATGTATATATATATATATATATATATATATATATATATATATATATATATATATATATATATAATATATATATATATATATATATATATATATATATATATATATATATATATATATTAAGTTTTACGAGAAGCATATAAATATTGTAAATGTGGATGGTTATGGCTTCATAAGGATATTGAGGGAAATTTTGTGATCGTTAGTATTTCGAGTATATTCATCTACTATTCATCTCCAGGGTTATCTAATATAAAGAAACGAAAGAAGCGATATATATATACATACTGAGACAAGAGAAAGATAAAAATTAGCAGCTCAACAAAGGAAAAGCATTCTTGGCAACCACCTGTAATCCAGGTGGAGGGCTTTATATTCCTAGCCATGTGCTCGTCAAGGAACAAACAAACAAACAAACATTTATTTCCATTTTTGTACAATGGTTATTCTTCTAAAAGTAAAAGTAACTTATAAGTAGACATGCAATTGAACTAATAAGTAAGAGGGTGATACATACAGTTAAATTAAGTGTAGCTTTCCTACAATATAATGATTACTGTACTAAAAATTTTAACAATTATGTTAATAATAAAGTAGTAATAATAACACTCGATACAGTATCGTTATTATCGGCATCATCACCATATTTGCTTTTCTTACAATGAGAATAATTAGTTCTTAACTTAGAGAACAGAGAAGTCGATAACAGTTTACATATAGGGAGGTTATTGTTAAGGAAAATTGCATTAACTCATTAAGTTTAGTTTATGTGTGAGCAGCAACTATTTGTCCAAAAGAAAACTATATAGTTTGCCTTTGAAAGCTGCGAAGGAGGGTGCATTTTTAAGATGCTCTGGAATATTGTTCCAGAGTGTTGGCCCTTTAATAGTGATCATCTTTGAACCTGTTTCTGTGTTTCTTCTCTGAATAAAGAGCTCACTGCTTTGTATTGTGTTGGTTCCCCTTATATCACTGACTGTTTTTATATCAAATAGCTAGCTAGGATAATGATGGTTCAAAATTTTATATACAAAAACATAAATAGCATAAGCGACCTTGTTTTCTGCCCGCAGTCACCCAAGTTTATTGAGAGCTGGTGTGATGTGGTCATATTTTCTTATTCCTTCCAGGGCAACTCGAGCTGCAAAATTAATAAGCTTCTGTATTCTGTTTATCTGAGTCTTATTGGTAGCTCCCCATATAGTTATGCAGTAAGTAATGTGACTTAGGGCTAGAGATTCAACAACAGTTATTCGAGTGGCAGTCTCAAAATTGTCTTTTATACGTGATAAGTACATTAATGTTTCTGTAACCTTTTTGCATACTTCATCTATGTGGGAATCAAACAACATGTAGTTATCAAAGTGAATTCCCAGGTTTTTGGCTGTTTTGCTAGGTGTAATAATATTGCCGCAAAAATCAATTGTTTCGTTTTCTGGAACTTGTGCTATATGGAACCTTGAACCAATAAACATGCATTGTGTTTTACTTTCGTTAATTAACAGCCCATTTTCTTTAAAATAGATTTTAATTTTTGACAGCGTGTCTTCTGCTCTTAAGGTTAGCTCTGGGAGATTATTAGTATCACCAGTAAAGAGTAGTTGAATGTCATCTGCATATTGTACGACTAGACAGCCAGAAATGAAAGAAGATAGAACATTTATGTAAATTGAGAAGAGGATAGGACCAAGTACTGATCCCTGTGGAACATCAAATGATGCATTTTTTGGCATAGAGATAATGTTGTTAAGACGTATAGACTGTTTGCGATTAAATAGATACTCTCTAAACCAACTCGGATCAATATTTAGGTTAGAACATTTACTAATAAGAATTTCATGGTTTACACTGTCGAAGGCTTTTGATAAGTCTAATAATACAACCAGAGATATTTTTTTCATATCTATATTATTATAGATACTATTCGTAACTTTGAGCAGTTCAG
>JAXCGZ010000016.1:260000-263744 GCA_037179515.1 Halocaridina rubra
CTTTTATTTAGGTAATCATTTCTTGCTCTTTTGTAGGCTTGCCAGGTATTTATGTTTTATCTCCTCCTGTACCTTTTCCAGCATTTGTCTATCCACCCCTTAACTCTTTTACACTCATTATCGAAGCATTTCTCTCTGGCATGAATTACACCTACTTTGGTGACAGGTATGCAGCAATCTACTATATTCCCATATTTCTCACAAAGTTGTCTTACATTTCTTGTACAGATTTGTTTTAAAATAAGGTCCTCCAGTCAATAAATGCAAAAAGCTCATTCATTTTGATGTAATCTCCTTTCGGATAGTTTCTCCTTATGTCCTCAAAACCTCTACTCTCAGGCAGAACATCTTCAATGATATACTCCATCAACAACACACAGTGGTCACTCTTTCCAATTGGCTGTTCATACTCAATTTTTTCAATATCCAACACGTTATCTGTGAATACTAGATCAAGTAGTGATGGCTCATCCCCACCTCTGGCCCTCGTTGGTTCCAGTACATGTTAGTGTAGGAAATTCCCTTGTACGCAATCTATGACTCTTGCCCCGAATTATTCCTCCCCACTGTGTGGGTCAAGATTTATGCAATCTATCTCTTTATGATTAATATCTCCCATAATCAAAATCCTACATTTTCTCTCCCGTGCCATATTAACAACTGAGTTTATGACTTCAATAGTACCTATATGACTTTCCTCATAAACTTCTAGCCTATGTTGGTTCCTTGGTGGGTTATATACAACAGCTATTATAATGCTCTCTGACCCAGTATTTATGCGAACAACATGAAATTCATTGAACTCACTATCTATAGCCAAGTTTATTTCTTCAACCTGAATCCTTTCACTTATGAGCAGGGCTGTCCCTCCACCAGTCCTCTCAGATCTTTCAACCCTTAATATTCTGAAGCCCTTAGGAAAAAATGTGACACAGTTTATGTCCTCACTCAACTTAGTCTCTGTAACTGCTATTATATCTGCCTTACTGTTGTGAATCCTATTTTTTAATTCTATTGCCTTCCCAGCTAATCCATCAACATTTGTGCATCACAATGTTAATGAGGTCCCATCCCCTGATCTTCTGTCATTATCCTCTTTATCTCCCCTTTGTCTGGAAGAACTCTGAAAAGAAAATTTTTCTTCTCTTCTTCATTTTTTTCCTCATTTAACCTTCTAGCCTCTTGCAACAAGTTTTTGATCCTTTCCATCTCTTCCTGTGTTCTGCATCATCTAATGAACACTTCTTTGAATTCTTGAAGGTCTTTTAGACGTTTTTTCCTCATCAATATTTCTCAACACGTCCCCTCTCTCAAAGCTTACTTTTGTTGGTCTGTGTGTGTGTGTGTGTGTGTGTGTGTGTGTGTGTGTGTGTGTGTGCATTACATGGGCATGTGCAGGTGCTCCCTGAGTTGCATAATGGGGTATTACTATAGTATCCCTCCGCTTTTAATATTAGCATAAAGATTATTGGAATAAAGTGCCATTCTCGTAAGCTGCTAGCATCAGTCATTCAATTTACCATGTGCTCATACACATTCACATATGTACTCACATACATACCAAGAATTAATGATAATAATTAGGATATAGATGGCAATGATGATGGTGATAATGATGATTGTTATTTTCATTGTCGTCGCATTTATTGTTATTGATTTTATCATTGTTGTATAATTACCATTATTTAAGCACCATTATTATCATTATTATCATCATTATCATTATAATTATTTCATTATCATTATTTCATTATCATTATTTCATTATCATTATCTCATTATCATTATTTCATTATCATTATCTCATAATCATTACATCATTATTTCATAGTAATATCTGTCATCATCATCATAATCATAGTTGTTGCTACTTTAATCACTATCATTCTGATATTTTTTTTCTAAGTCTTTTACTTTTAGTCATGATTTGTTTTTATTTTTGTTTAGCTTTTAATTTTCAATTTGTTGTCATAATATTCGTCATTATGATTCCTTTAATATCTTCTTTGACTACTCATGTTTTATGTCATCTTATGATTTATTGGTACGCTTGCGGTAAATATAGCCTCCAATATCAATTATTCCTGTTTATCTGGTTCAATATTAGATTTCCCAGAAAAGCTTTACGTATAAGATTTCAAGAGGTAAAGCAATCACATATCTGAGAACCATTTTTACTTCATAAACAAAAGAACAGGATTTTCCTGAAATCCATATGCTCTCTCTCTCTCTCTCTCTCTCTCTCTCTCTCTCTCTCTCTCTCTCTCTCTCTCTCTCTCTCTCTCTCTCTCTCTCTCTCTCTCTCTCTCTCTCTCTCTCTCTCTCTCTCTCTCTCTCTACGACTTAAAAATTTATATTCCTATACTTACTTTTAATTAGATTGTAAAAGTTACTAACATTTCCTGTATAGTATTTACAAGTACGAGTATGAACATTAAACATAAAAATATGATGACTAAGATTTCTAAAACTACTGAGATATTAAGTAAAATATATGCATAACATTGGTCATGTGGAAATTTGGAGCATGTCTCACAGAATAGAATGCTTCTTTATCTCTCAAAACATGAGAACAGGGATATTTTGGTAAGCTATTCCCGATAAGACTCTTTTGAGCAGTAGTACCAAGTGGTCTTTGCAATTTGCTTGGATGAGAAGAATCAAGATTTTTCACATTAATCTTAGATAAGGTTTTTGATGTTGTTTTAGATGTATTAGTATTTAAATTAATTTTATGAGCAATAGTATGGACAGTGTGTCATTCAATAAGAATTTCCTTTATCGTAAAGGAATTTCATTCAAACTATTTCAATAAGCAAGATTCGCATCCGATATGAACGTAATTACACATTCTCACTTGCATACTCTGAATTTCTCTTATGTTCGAGATGCATAATTTTCACTTTTTAAGTCATATTATACAGCATATGCAGTAGGATCTTAACATTCGAAATGCAAAGTTTAATTCATAAATCTTATAAGTTGCCAGCCAGTTTCTCCTCCATAAACTTACCACCCATTATTCAACTACTCCAAAAGAGATGACACCTCATATGACGGATAGTTTTCCATGACGCATCCTAATCATAAATATAACATTGTCCGCTTTAGGAGGCAGTCCGTTAAACTCCCCCCAACTGCGAATTCAGAGATAAATTGCCCATCACTATTTTTGCGAAGTATAGGGCTCTCTCTCTCTCTCTCTCTCTCTCTCTCTCTCTCTCTCTCTCTCTCTCTCTCTCTCTCTCTCTCTCTCTCTCTCTCTCTCTCTCTCTCTCTCCAGTTTGCTTAGGATGCCCAGCTTCTCAAAAAAAATCTTGCCCTTTTAAGCTTAGGAAGGGTATCCATCATTGAAAGAATATTAAACTCTTATATACAAGAAAGAGAATAAGAATAAATTCGTGCAAGCATATATACTGGATCAAGAGCTTACCTTGAACGCATGCCCTCTAAGATTTGACACTTGAAGTAGAGCCTTGTCATTTTAAAGCAATTCCCTTTGTTAGGATGTTCGAACGAGTCAGTGACAGTCAATATTCATTTCAATTTCATTACGAAAATAATTGCATCAAAGCAAATGTCATCCTCATACTCTCAAATAGAAAGAAAAAACTATTTCACAGCCGCAGCAGGAAAATTTAAATGGACACTCTTGCTTTAGTTATATAATACCCAGTTATATGGAGTGGCTGAAATAAACTAAACCCAAATAATTCAGAATTTCCATGTTAATATCGCTTTTGA
>JAXCGZ010000017.1:0-42500 GCA_037179515.1 Halocaridina rubra
ATATATATATATATATATATATATATATATATATATATATATATATATATATATATATATATATATATATATATATATATATATATATATATATATATATATATATATATAATGATAAGGCTAATTGTGGAGTCTCCTTTATAAAATTTCCAGGAAAAATAATAATAATTACATCACCATCATCATCATTACCACAAGAAGAAGAAGAAGAAGAAGAAGAAGAAGAAGAAGAAGAAGAAGAAGAAGAAGAAGAAGAAGAAGAAGAAGAAGAAGAAGAAGAAGAAGAAGAAGAAGAAAACTATTACTCTTACAATCTTTAGTAGGATTTCGTTGTCCATTGACTAATATTTAATGATCAGTATTTCAGTGAGTGGCTCTCACCTGTAAATTACCAATTAAGACTCCCAAAAGTACTTCGCACAAAAATATATTTCCTAAAGTTTCATGACGATTTGAAGAGGGACAGGATCTACAGTATTCCGGTCTATATCTGCCAACTTATGGGACCATCAGCATCCTCCCCTTATATATTGGCATACGTATAGTGAAGGTCATATATTTAATACATTAACCTTTTTTTTTCAATTTCACATCGCTAAGCCTCAGGTAAATCCTGGAACTGATATGGTGCAGAAATTACTTCCATGTATGACCCTACTAAACTAGGCTATCACCCAACGACTCCAACACTATGAGTAGGAGGGTAATTATTGTTGAAAGCCTCGGGTGGCACATACATAAGGATACCACATGGGAGACTTATTAGGAAGCTGCAAGCAATGGCTAGAATAGGTGGAAATGTCTTGGAATGGATAAAAACTTACTTAGAAGGAAGGGAACAGAGGGTTAGAGTAAGACACTCAGTGTCTGAATGGAGAAGAGTTAGTAGTGGAGTTCCACAGGGTTCAGTTTTAGGGCCACTTCTCTTCCTTGTATATGTAAATGACCTACCAGAGTCTGTAAATTCATTCATGAATATGTTTGCAGATGATGCAAAGATTGTGAAGAAGGTAAGAAATGAGAACAATGGTAGAGAACTTCAGGAAGATCTAGATAGTCTGCATGAGTGGTCAGAAAAGTGGCTAATGAAATTCAATACTTCAAAATGTAAGGTAATGAGAATGGGTACAAGTGCAAGAAGGCCCAAGCTTGACTACTCGGTGGCTGGAGTACAACTTCAAGAGACAGAAAATGAGAGAGATCTAGGAGTAAACATACTGGCAGATTTGTCTCCAGAAATACATATAAATGGCATAGTAAGGGCAGCATATGCATTCTTATCAAATGTAAGGGTAGCCTTCAGGCACATGGACAAGGAAATGTTCAGAAATATTTATGTAACCTATGTGAGGCCAAAACTCGAATATGCAGCCCTCTTTTGGAATCCACACTTGAAAAAGCACATAGCTAAGCTTGAAAAAGTTCAAAGATATGCCACGAAACTGGTGCCAGAAATACGCAATCTCAGTTATGATGAAAGGCTGAGGGAATTAGACTTACCATCACTCGAAGATAGAAGATTGAGGTGGGATATGGTGACAGTCTTTAAATTCCTTCATGGTTATGATAGAGTGGATAGGGATCGATTTTTTGATATGGCAGGCTCTAGAACTAGAGGTCATAGTTTGAAGCTTCGTAAGAAAACTTCTTTGCAGGATGTAAGGAAATACTTTTTCAGTGTAAGAGTAGTTGATAATTGGAATTCGCTAAGTGACGAGGTAGTTAATGCTATCTCAATCCATAGTTTTAAGGACAGGTATGATAAGTATCAATAAGTATAAAATGGAACCGATCAGGAGACGGGAAGATACGAGCTTTGGGCTCTTACCCGTAAACACAATTAGGTACTTACAATTAGGTAATTACAGAATGATGAAGGCAGGCGTTCTACAAGGTGGCAGAGAGAGAACGTGCCTTCTTTTAGTGTGAAGAATAGGAATGATTTTGGAGTAACATAGGTGCCTCTTCCCTGCGTATGATTTCATAGGCTTGGAGCATTTGTAAAGGCGGCCTATGGAAACGAGTGGTCTTAGATACCGACATGTGAGGGAACACAGAGGAGGTATTTTTGTCTACCCATTCAGGGGAAATAGTAAGACTTGGAACTTCATAAAGATATTAAGAAGGGTATTAATAAAAGAAGTCAATTTCTCATTTCATACTTTATTACATCAGTGAAGTAATTATATTGCACACATAAACTATCATAGGAAAGCTCTTTCGAACAAGACAACTAGTTCAGTGTGATGAGTGTGAGGAAACATGTCAATGGGAACAGCATATTTAGGAATAAACGGAACTGTCTTTTTCTTAGAACTTCCCTTTACTTTATTGGATGCTAACTGCATAAAGTTTTCCATTGCCATGCCTTCTGGTTTGCAGGTAATATACATTAGTTTAGTGATTGCTTCACACTGTTTGATGGCTTGAATTACTTCAGGTTCTGTGAAGGGGAAATACGTTATTGTACTGGCCATAGATGTTCAAAAAATTATCTATTCTTTCTTCATCAACAGTCCTTAAATAAGTCATTCATTCTTAACTGTCATTATCACACCCTTATCTAATACAAACTAGCACTATCTTCATTAATAGTAATACTTATTTTATTCAAATTATTTGATCCTTTATAATATTATCAAAAATATACTTCTTATCTTATCCTGGGATTCCATTAAAGAGCATGTTTTTGTGAACAAAACTGATATTTACATGCTACTTGAGTAATCACATCTGAAACAAAGAAGTGAGGTAGCAGGGCATAAGAATACACTATCAAAGTGGTGTTCAACATGTGGGCCATGGCCCACTGGTGGCCATGGGCAGCAATCAGGAGGGCCAAGGACATCTTCTAAACTTATTTACATAAATGAAAGTACAATTTGAATTTCGACTACAATGCATCTGATTTGTTTACAGTGATACTATGACACATAGGGAGCATATGTAGAGGCAGCTCCCTAGTCCCCAATGGATAGAAATTCTTACAATATTTCTTTCTTAAATGAGGGTGGACCATAGTAGTACATAAGTGCACTCGACTCAAGCCCAGAGTGGGCCCTTTGTAAGGGCATCCAGTTAAATTTCCAAGCTCCAACCTGTCTGTCTTCCTTCATTCGAATGGGAATTAAGAGTGACACATAAAGGACCAAATATAAATTTAAAATTATAAAATTCATTCAACATCTTTCTCAGCAAATCTCTGACATCAACTTAGAAAACAGTTCATACACCAGTTGACGTGTCACAAATAGCCCCCAGTCTAATCAGGGTGGACACAGACATATTGGAGCTGGGGGATTAAGTTTGGATGCCCTCTCTAATGTCCTGTGGTGGGATCACACCTACATTTAGTCACTCATTCTATTGGCGAGCTTCCCTAACCAAAATCAAAATTAAACAATAGTAATGAAATTAAATTTTTCTGACAAGTTAGAAGACCTTTCTTTTATTTTCCATACTCTCACACTAGTTGTCTGTTAAAAGTGTACCAATACTAGACTAGAATATATGTTCTCATCCTAGTACTCAAACTAAAAACTTCATATTATATCAGGGGAGTTGAGACTTCCAAGGGACAAACACTCCATGACCATCAACAATGTAATCCTAATACCAGGCATATGGGAGATATCCACGTCGACAATATTTTTAGTCTCATTCATTCTGATTTTACTAATGCACTACTGATCACTTGCTTTTCTCAAACCAAGATACCCTCTAACTACTAGTAAAGAAGCAACAGATACTATTTAACTTTTTCTAAGAAGCAAACAGAGCACTAAAGTTGGTTTCCAATATCATTAACATTGAAGGTCCCTGGGATCATTTACAAAGGAATAAAGAGATTGTAGGTGAAAGAACTAAAATTTCTGGAGACTCATTCACACACATTAAGTGATCCCGTATTATAGCCTTTAATATAAATAGTGCACCGTTCTATGTCACAATTAGTACCTATGAATAGGGGAGGAGATAGAGAGGTAGGAGCTGGAGGATTAAACTGGATGCTCTTCTCATTGCCACACAGTCCCACTCATGCATTCCACCATTGAGCTGCCACAACCCCAGCCTTCAATATGAGAACTGCATAATAAACTACAAGAAAAGTTTGATATGAGAGAGAGAAAAAAAATTATTTTACAGAAACACTTACTAAGTCCTGCTCTGGCGGGATTCATGATCGCTACAACATCTGTACACTGACTAAGTTCTTCCGTCAACTGAGGTAAAACCTGCCGCATGAAGAAAGTTAGATTCACAACAAGGTTGTGGGTAATACTGCACTTTATTGTACATATATGTGAAAATTACCAGCAAAATATATAGTAAGTATGATCCACACAAACACAGCTAAATGCCTAAAAATTTTCTCACCATTTCTGCTTTACCGGCTATAAATTCTGTATTTGAGATTTTATTGGCAAACGCATTTTTATTTGCATCTTCTACAGCTGCAGATATGACGTCAATACCAACACTTCCACGGACAAAGGGTGACATGACTATACTGATCGCTCCTTTAATAATTTAAACCAATTAGGATATCTTGAAATACGTAAATATTATCAATGATATAACCTTCCATAAAGGAGGCTTTTGAGAAAATAGTAAATTAGTAAAGAAAAATTCAAAATAATATATTTGTTTTCAAGAAAATATCCTCAACTTCCATTCTCTTCCATTAATTCAAGCTGAAAGAGCTGGCTGTGCCAAGGGTATCTTTTAACCATATCTAAATGCCCTCAATTGATTATCTAACCAGAATGAGGGCTCAAAGGAGGCACCTACAGTCACTAATAACATTTAGAATCCTTTAGTTGTAAAAATATATATAAAGAGACAGTAAAACACTCTCAAATGCAAATACAGTAGTAGTTTATCTTGTCATACTGTGAAGATTTTTGAAGATAAAGGTGCTTGCTTAGTGTGCATTCCAAGGTTCTTATTTTCCTATCAACTATTTTCTAAAATGATTGATAGTTTTACAAAAAGTGCACTTAAAATCAATAACAAGGCTAATACAAATAAATAAAAATATACCCAAATAATATAATAAGGATATGCAATGCCTTACCTGTTCCACAACAAACATCTAATAACGTTGTTAGTGAAGACACCTCAGCAACTTCTCTCACAACTCTATACAATTCTTCCGCTCCCCCGGTGTTGATCTGAATGTGAGGTGTTAAATAATTTTTTAATTTTTACTCATTGCAAATCTCTACATTTTTTTTTTTTTGTCACTATTCAGCCCCTTTCAAATATGTGAACAAACACAGGTTGGAAGTGAGGACTCAAAGTTGGACGCCGTTCCTAAACCAAGCCATGAGTTCAAACACAGGTTTTTCACTTCCTTAAGTAAGCACCTTAACCACTGCCATACCGGAGTCCCCACATTCTGTACATATGAAGTTCCAATTATTCAAAGGGAGGATTTAAGAATGTTTCCTCATCTACTGCTTATCAAAATAATATCAGCATTATAATACTACATATAATTTACGGTAAGCAGTTTACTATTTCAGTGAGGAACTGGATTATTTAGAATTTAAACTTATTTCTTCCAGTCATAAAGGACATAATATTCTTATTTTGCATTACTTACCTGGAAAAAGGAATCTGGTGATATACTAAATGATAAGCCCTCTAGTGTTTCCAAAATATGTTCTTTGCCTTTTATAAGTCTATATGGTGCCTGTTCTCTTGAACATCGGGTGTTTTTACTGGAAACATTGTCAATATGTTACTATACAAATAATAAAGTAATATACTTTTTTATTAAATTCCAATATGGGTAACTGGTATCTATAAGAAATCAGTATTGCTTCAAAGGTTTTCAATTCAGTCTAAAATATTATATTTTTTGTTTAAAACCTTTTATTTTAAATTCTCAACAAGGAATATGAATTTATAAATTAAATCTTCAAGAAAACTAGCATTAGTTTAACTTAAAATAGTTTAGAATTAGGAACAATCTTTCTTATCAGACTTAAAGTTCACCATTAGGCTCTGATTTCTAATTATGAAGTTTAGTTTTTAAGGAAATCACTTCCAAATTCTCTAATATGAGTATCCTCTGCCTTTCATACGTTATTCTTGCTTATTCTCAATTATCTTCTTTGTTTTTCCCTGAGAGGGCTGCAAGGACATCACTTCCGCCCTCCCTTGAATGTTGTAAATATCAACAATTTGAGGTGGAGCAAGGAAAATGAGAATCCCTCTTCTGTCTTTTCCTTCTGCAAAGGGTCAAGGTATACAAGAGGTTCTGGTAGGAAATTGTCTACCAAAACCATAGTAATTGTGTCTCTGAATGTGCATGGTTATGGAGTGATTGAGAGCACAATGGAGAAGAGAGGTGGCATGTTTATGAGAAGTATGATGGATGTGTTAGCGATGAATGAAAGACAGTAGAAAACGAGAGGTTTCCTAGTAAGCAGCTATACGCATGAATGAATGCACAAACGCAGCTACACACAAATTTATTTAATATTTTTACATATTATCTAACATTCACTACAGTTATTCATCAAAGAAAATTTCTCTATGTGCGTAAATTTCATCAAGATACATGCAAATATGCAAAAAATTCAATATAGTGAATTATTAACCTGTCTAGAATATTTCAGCTATCTAAACTTATAATTAGCTACATTATATTTAGTCACTTGAAAACAAATAGCATTTACCATGCTTGCAAGTACAAAGAATCAAGTTGGCAATCAGATCCTTCACCATGGAAAAAGAACGCTTCCAAGTCACTCATTATCTCTAGTATCTCATCTTCAATCAAATCTTGTGGATGAATATACACAGTAGCCATTCTTTCATCAGATCGAGTCGACCGAACCAACAAATTTCTCCATATTCCACCCAAGTCAAATTTGAGGCAGGCTTCATGGGTTGATTGACGAATAAATGTCTGGAATCTCTGGAATAATACGAATAACAATGTACTGAGGTATTAGTAAGCAACATCGAACTTGTACAATAATAGAAAAATAAAAGGATGACAAAGCAGTTTCTTGAAATATTTGAGATCTTGTAACAAGTACAGTATCCCCCAAGGTGCTTTGGATTATGTTTATATGCAAGGCAAGTCACCTAACCTAACAATTTACGGGGTTATTTAACTTCTGGGGTTACTTTTACAAGATCTCATACATTTTAAAGGTATTATTATTTCAAGATATTATAAGCTCCTTATAGGGCATTAATCATCAAAGCACCTACTAAGAAACTACGTAAGGGACTGTATGATTTACTATGTGACATAAAAAATTATTAATAATGTAAGTCAACAGCTATATTACTGGCACTACAATTTTGACTGCACACTGATGAATATTCAGTGATAAAACTTATACTGTGGATGTGACTATACATTAATATTTTTTAATCCTTCCACCTAACTTTGCTAAAAGACGTTCTATTAGTTTTATTTCCTTGATAGTTCGTAAATGGCAAGAAATAAAGTTATGAAAGGATGGATTTATCAGTCTTTCACACCCAAGATTCATTCAAGCAGCTCTTCCTGACATACAAGGAACACAATGATGGTATACTTTCATCCAAACCATGGAGGATGACTAAATCCTGCTGCCTCTCTTCCATCTTTACAGCTGTGTCTGACCTGCTAGCTACAATAGGATATGGCATCATGTAAGAAAGATCTTAAAAGGCTATCTTTTACAAATTCATCCAGAATTATCAATGCCTTTTTCGATATAAAATATAAGTATGAATTTATAATACAAGAAGGAGGAGAACTGAATTTATAATAAAAGAAGGAGGAGAACTGACAAATTTACATAGCTCTTACCTTTAAGTCCCTTCTTTTTTAATTCAACCTCATATAACCATGTATACATGCACTGAGTCATGTGTCAAAAACTGTTCCCCATTCGCATGGGGACGGACACACATGTTGGAACTGGAAGATTATGATTGGATATCTTTCTTAGGACCCTATGATGAGATCGAGTTTGCCTTAGTCACTTCTAAACTCATGCACTCTACCACTGAGCTACTCAGACAATAAAAATCACTTCCGCTTGTTTACAGTGTTGGATTGAATACCACTAATATAACACATAATACAAAGGAATTAATGTCTGTCATTTCTCTTAAGTTTTATGGGAACCATGGTGGCCGAGTGGTCAGAGTTCGAATCGAGAGTGGACAGATCAGCCATGGAGCCCATCGTGGGGAACTAGGAAGGGCATCCAACCTTAATTCCCTAGCCACACTCTGTTTGTGTCCACCCTCATATTAGGGACTAATAATGACTTGTATAACGAGGATCATTTTCTGAAATTTTATGAATGCATAAGAAAAATCCAAAAGTATAAATATGTATTACACACTCTAGTTACCAATAGAATTATCCCTATTTCATAATATACTTATGTGAAATAATGTACCAGCATAATATGAAAAGGTTCAAAGAGAAAGAAGAAAAGAGGGTACTATACGAACAGACATATACACAACTTAATGTGTCAGAACTGACTGTCACTTGCATGAGGTTGGAAACGGATATTTTTGAGGGGTTAAGGTTGGATGCCAGTTCTAACATCCCACAGTGGGTTCGAACCCGCATTAGTTGCTTCCCAACTCAAAAACTCTTACCACTAAACTATTGCGGCCAAACTTAGCAAAAGAAATTCAGTAGTTGTAATTGGGAGTTTAAATGTGCTTGCTGGTTTTATGCACAGTATATAATAATAAGCACCGTATTGCGTTTTTAAAATAAAAAAATAACAATGTTAATATTCAACAAATTTCATAGATAAGATGATTTTCATTAAATGTGTTCAAGAATACATTAGATATACCAGTACTTAAATCTGTTGAGGAATGAATGATATTAAAAAGATAATACTGGAATACACAAAGGAGGTGTGTGGCATTAGGAGATTATGAAGACCAAGAGGTGAAAATGGGGTCTGCGGCAAGGTAGTTATTAGGACAATTAATTCAACTACTGTAAATGAAAGAGAAATTAATAACTTATGGTATATCCAACAAGGGACAGGGTTTTCAATTATGTATTTAAACACATTGTAGTTTTAATTAATCATTAAAACTATTATTCTGCTGTCACTATTTTAACCTTTTCACAGTTACAATTATTGCTACATGGTACATAGAAGCCTTTCAAATGTGGAACAAAATATAACATGGATTATGTAAAATGTTGGACTAAATTAATTATCCTGAAGCTTAGAACATAAATATTTAATCCGGCAAAAGTATTTTCATGAGAGAATTGCTTTTTTTAGCGGAGGTTTTCAAGTGGAGAAAATGTTTGCTTTCAACATGCAAACTGAAATATGTTGTGCATAAATTTAAAACCTCCTCTTATGTCACTATTAGTTCCAATGTTGGGGGTGACTACAAAGTGTGGCTGGGGAAATAAGGTTGGATGTTCTTCCTAATATCCCAAGATGGCCTCGATCACGGTTCTGTCAACTCCCAGGCCGAGTACTTTAACTGAAAACATATACTGCTTAAAATATCTTATTCATAGCATTACCTGTGCAATTAGCTTATGACTCTCTTTCACGTTAATGAGATGGGTTGCAGGTACGCAGGTCATTAATGGATCTGTTGGCTTACCAACGAAAAAGCCCACAGTTTTTGGATTGCCATCAACACCATAATGAATACCAAATTCATCTTTGTTACGATATGCTAATATATCTGGCTGAGGATGAATAGTAACAAGTCTTATTCCAGAGTAGTTATAAATTCAAAGATTACTGGAGAAAAATTATAATACAATATTACAATGATAGTCAAGTAAAAGATTACTGGAAAAAACTATATTAACATATCATAGTTAAAGTAACATATTTAAATATTACTGGAGAAACACTATATATAAAAAATTATCACAATTATAGTAACAAATTCAAATACTACTGGAGATAAACTAAAAGAATATGTCACAATTACAGTAATAAAATCAAAGATTACTAGAGAACCATAAAATAATGCTACAAATATAGTAATACTGTATATTCAAAACTTACTGGAGAAAACTATAACACTATATCACAATTACAGCTAAAAAGAAAAATTGAACTTACTGAGGGTCTAACGGGCTCCAAATGACAGGCCAAGCCTTTCTTGTCCTTCTCAAATAGACATCTATTTTCTGTCATCCTCCTGCTCAGGGTCTTCAGAACTTCCAGGGCCTTCGTGGTTTTCATTTTTAGCTGTGTTGTATAAGATGCCTAAAAATAAATATTAGTTACTTATATGATATTGACTGCAGAAGGATTTGACACACAATTTTATTACACACATTGTTCTCTATAACATTTTTTAATATAACTATAATCTCGACACTGGAGACCAAAATAAATCATGTAAAGAAAAGTAAGCAAGTGCACTAGGGTTATTCATATTTCCAAGTAATGTCGCCTAACCTAACCAAAACATGACCTAACCAAGCAATTTATGGGCATATTTAACTTAACATGGGGTTCTGGAAGTCACTCATCTTTACAAGGTTCGACTACATTATAAATCCTACACTACAAAGATCACACAATAATGGCTTAATCTATATATGGCAGAAACATTGTTTCACTGTAAGACAGTACATACACTCAACAAAATACTCCATAATTATCTACTGCAATGTAATTGATGCTCCACTGAATGTACTGGGTGCTTCTACAAAATAAATTGTGCATCATTATTAGAAAATCCATCAGAAAGTTGTTATCGCACTCTAGAGAATTTTGTGATTATTTATCTAAAGATTAACATCCATAAAAAAAATTTCTAAAACCAATTACCTTGCAATATTCTACAAGCGCTTTTTCTGCCAGTTATGAGCACCTCAAAATGATACTCCATTTATCCATATTCTTGCTCTCACCCTTTGTGTTCTAAAGGAATGTTCTTCATAAAATAATTTTACTTTATAGTAATGTGCTCTTGTAAGTATTATAGCTCTATTCTTAAATTTTATTTTTTATCAGCTAACACCCTCTTTATATCTTGTCAGAGATGGACTACAAAATATACTATATTTTTTCTTCATACTGATAAGGCTCATTTCTCCACTTTTCCACTAACATCTATGAACTAAAGAATACTTTCCAATAGAATAGTCAAAACACTCTCAAGAGGACAAACCAATGAAGCATTCAAAAGCTTTAGTTTATCACTGGTTTATGTTACTACCACTCTGCTCTAACTTGATAACAATAGGGGACCATTAAGCACTTCATAAAACTTGAGAAACTTTTATTCACTCTAGCATTATTTTAAATTTATCACTAAGTTAAAAAATAGCAGAGAAGGACAGCACAGGCATAAGTTCCATATATTACCTGGCTCAGGCTGAGAAAATCATTAATATTAGAGATCACCAGGATGCATCAAACCATTATTACGTAATGCACTAACAGCCATACCTGATATAACGGGGTCACAACTTGAGCCAGGCGTTCATACTGTGTCTCTGCAGTTATTGGCTCAGTCAAGGGAGGATTCACCTCTGGCTGAAAACACAAAATTACAATGTAATAAAAATGCTCTAATGTATTAGAGAAGGAAGAAAAACAATAACAATATCTATTGTAGGTGCTCAGATTATAAGAAAGAGATGCTTTCCAAATTGTAAAAGGCATAAAAAGTCATTTTCATCTTATACTTGAAATGAGCATTGAAGTCTTTAATTATCTTAAATGATGAATAATGACATGAAATAGCGTATAAAAAATTAACATCGTAATGAGCCCTAATTCCTCGGTATAACATAAAAGTGGAGGTTAAAGTAAATACTCCGAAACAGTAAATTGTTGAAGAATGTAATTAAGGATATTTGTTGTGACAGCTCAGTATTCTCTTGAGGTAGAGAACACTTTTCATATCTATATTTCCTTCATGTTGTAAGACATAAATTAAAGGGTTAGTAGGTTAGGGACTGGCAATCCTTTCCTCTTTGACGTTTTTCCCAAAACAACAAGTGGCAAAAGAAGCAAAAATGAGCAGGCTTTGCTGAGATTCTATTTCCTCAGTCCTATTGCTATAGTTGTGGCCACCCAGCTGATCTTAGTAGGATACAGCATCTCGAATAAAAAAAGACTGTAATATACCTGTATTAATTTCTTTAATGGAACATTTTTCTTTTTCTTGGGTTTTGGTTTCACATCTTTCACTTCTAGAGACTTATCAAGGGCCAACAGAACTAAATCTTCTTCTGTAAGCGGGGTTTGAAGAGCAGGAATTGTTACTCTCATTGCTGATGCACTGCTGTCTATCCCATGATCAAGTGAGCTTCTAAAAACATATGAAATACGATATCAATATTATTTATAGTGGTAACAATGCAATCTTATGACTGATAATCCATGTTGCCGTTCTGTGTCACTATATGTCTCTATTTCAATGGGGATGGACACAGACAGGTTGGAGCTGAGGAATTAAGGCTGGAAGCCCTTCCTAATGCCCCATGGTGAGCTCATACAGGGGTTCATAAATAAAACTGTTACCCTGCCATTTTGTCTAAGCATGATTCCATACCTTCCTGAGGCCAACAAAACTTCTACAACTAAAGAAAAATGGGAAGGAAGCAGGATTTCATCATACTCTGCCCAACTTCACACCTTTCAACAGCTATTCGGTTGCAAGAAATGTAGTATAGTGCATAGCTTAAATATCATATAAAACCTACCATGGTATTACAACAGCGAGCAACAACAAGACCAGATAATGGACCAATGTTAAACCAAGAACACCTGAGGCCTGGCTCTGAAATCTGCTTAATCTGTTGTTTGGTTTTTGTAAGTAGCATATATATGTCTGAGAATGAGCAGGCGAGTATAAATAGCGAGATAGAAAGAAGGTTAGTAATAGCAGAAGGCACAGCTTACTGCGTCTGATACACAAGATCCCTGGTAAGGACCTGAGATGAAATCATGCTTTTGCAGCTTAGTCAGACACAGGCCTTTCTCTCCCATACATAATATTAGCTAACTAGATGATAAACCAACAGGCAATACATCGAATATTATTACATTCCCAGCTTTGAATTAAGGTGTACTGTTTAATCGTAAATGATAAAATAAATGTCCTTTAGTAAATCCTGAGGGTAAGCCTAGAAATGGCAATCCAGTCCAACTCTACATATTGAATTGCTGGCCCGGACAGTATCTAAGAAACTGCTATATACAGGTATACATAAAATCAACATTTGGTGGATAGAGTATATGCAGCTATTGTATATACTTCACATCCTACAATGCTTTTTTATCAATCCTGCAAATGGGAATAAGCTAAGGTAATTTTACGGCAACTGAAATGGTTGGTATCAAGAGAAATACCCAATGGGTATCAGCTGCACAATCACTCCTCCCCTCTGAAGATGCATGCACGACTTCATATACCGGGAGATATTCAAGGCTGGCCTTGTAAGATGATATTCTTTACATAAAATTTCAAGACACATCATAATGGTAGTGAATAAACTTGAAGAATATAAGGTAAACAACTGCAGTGCAAACTGGAACAATTGACAAGTGTAGTGAGTGGTCTCTTTTCCAAGGTTTAAAAATTAATGTTTATGCTACAAAGAGCACGCTTTTGTGTAAAATAAATAAAAATACTTCTATCATACAATACTGTTCAAAATTTTTAATGTCGAAAAAATCATTTTTATGGTATAAAGAAGATTATAATAATTGCCAATATGTTAAAAATACGAATAATTGTATTTGGAGTCAGCCATACTCCCAAGGTAGAAGTGGGGAATACTGAAATCAATATGGTTTTAGAGGTACATCATCATGATCATCATCATCATAGCCTCCAACACTGCTATGAAATTCCACCATTCATTCTTTCCTTTGCCTTCACTTTTATAGATCTCCATTCATCTCCAGCCTCGTGACTCACAGGCTTAGTTCTCACCCAAGTATTCAGTCATATAGCCAAGTTGATTCTCAATAGATATAATTACAACTAGTTCACAGCGTTTCAGGTAAATAATAATTTAGATATTTATTTTCGCTGCCACTATGGTTGCAAAATATCATTGGCAACACTACTTGGGGATTTGGGGGAACAAGACATTTGTGTACTCTAACACCCTATTTGAATTCAATAAATGACAATTTTTATTAGGGAACTTAACACAGTTTTAATGCATTTTTCTTCCATGACAATTTATATATATATATATATATATTTTTTTTTTTTTTTTGCAAATTATCATTATAAATGATACATGGATACTCTCAAAACCAAGGACTTTTTCCTAAGTTTATAGTTATTGTTAACCAATAAGCAAGAAGCTTATGCAGACCCTTGGAGTTCTGAAAATACCAGTCAAGCGAACAAACCCTCCCTGTTAACCTGTCACTGTACTAAAGAGCCAATCAGCTCCCATTTAATTCACCCAACATCTCTCGGAATCTAGACACTTTTTATCTCAATTCCAAAAATACTTTTGAGCAGTGCTGAAGATATGATTTGCATCATAGATATTCTGTAGAGTACAGTAAGTACTCTAGGCAGTGTATGTTACCTGAGCTTCTTGAGACAATATCCCTCCAGTTAGGAGAAATAACTCATGACAGCTTAATGAGATTAGGTTAATGTAGGTTAGTTATGGAATAGGAAATGGGGGTCTGTAAGTCAATATTATGAAGAGAATGGAAAAAAAGCATTAAGAGCAAACAGCAAACAAACTTGCGATATAATATCGTCAAGGAAATAGCGTGCGAGGGTGCATCAGCTGATACGGAGGCGGTAAAACGTTTGGAGATAGAGGTTCATTCTCCCGCATCCTCCACCACTGCTACCACTTAATGCGATCGGATATTATGGAGAGAATGGAACTGTACGTGGATGAGCATTAAGAACAAACAGCAAACAAACTTGCGATATAATATCGTCAGGGAAATAGCATGCAAGAGTGCATCAGCTGATACGGAGGTGGGAAAACGCTTGCAGATAGAGATTCATTCTCCCACATCCTCCTCCTCTTCTACCGCTTAATGCAATCAGATATTATGGAGAGAATGTAAAAAAGCATTAAGACCAAACAGCAAACAAACTTGCGATATAATATCATCTGGGAAATAGCGTGTGAGAGTGCATTAGCTGATACAGAGACAGAAATACGTTTGCATATAGAGATTCGTTCTCCCGCATCCTCCTCCTCTTCTACCGCTTATTGTGATCAGATATTATGGATAGAATGAAAAAAAAGCATTAAAAACAAACAGCACATAAACTTGCCATAAAATATCATCAGGGAAAAAGCGTGCTAGAGCAAAAACGTTTGTAGATAGAGGTTTGTTCTCCTGCATCCTCATGCTCACCGCCACCATGCACGTCCCAGTATATGCCTGTTGCCCACCGCATAATAGAGTGCATTAATTTGTTTACTGTACAGTAAATCTATATATCCTTTATACTGTACACTATATGCATGTTAATATAATTAACTACAGGTCTTTCTGCTTTGTTATGTTCTTATAAAATATGTTTTTCTTATCTTATATCTTTGGTACAGTGTGTCTATGTACAATTGTGAAACGTATCTATGCCCATTATCATTGTTTCTTATGGAAAATGACTCGTTACATTATGCGATTATTAGATTACACAGCACTTCTGAAAACCTATCTTCACGTTATTCTAAGAACTAGGTGTATATATATAACCAAATAAGTACATTACCTTATGTGAAATAAATCCTTTTTACCCCGACTGGGACTTCAACCTGGAAGTTATAATTACTAAGCGCAGTTGCTACAAACTACACCACAGAAGGTTAAAAGGAAACTTACCTTATGGCTTATATCTGCTATACTAGGAATGAACGCATTCTATCTGAATGCCACTATGTTCATATTACAGTTACCAACCGTACATAGACACACTATGCCAAAGATATAAGATAAGTAAAACATATTTTATAAATACATAAAGCAGAAAGACCTGTAGCTATTTTTATTGAAAAACAAATAGTTAAAGAGTATAGAAGATATTCATATTTACTATATAGTAAGCAAATTAACATACTCTATTATGCAGTGGGCAAAAGACATACACTGGGACGTGCATGGCGGCAGTGAGCACATAACTTAAGGGTACACCCTAGGTTGGGAGGGGGGAGGGGGTGAAGAGGACGATTTTCTGTTTTACGAATTTCTGGCAACTTTAACGTGTGCTGGTGCCAGATGTACAAGGAAAGGGCACCATCTAACCTATAAACAGCAAAAAATTTACCTTTTATGTAAGCATTCGTAGTAAAATAATGTCAAAAATGATGATGTTTTTATATCGTTTCGTTGTGTTCCATATTACATCAATTTGACTAAGAAAATCAGTGTTTCTATATGATAACTTCGTCACTAGGGATGGCAGCAAGTGTTGGAGAGTTGTACGAGGTGTTGTGGTGAGCTCATCTGATTCAGTCGCCCTTTAAGGGGACACCCTGGGTTGGGAGGGGGTGAAAAGAACGATTTTCTGTTTTACTCATTTCTGGCAACTTTAACGTGTGCTGGTGACAGATGTAAAAGGAAGGACTCTATCAAAACTATAAACAGCAAAAAATTGCCCTTTTATGTAAGTATTCTTAGTAAAATAATGTCATAAATGACGATGTTTTGAAATCCTTTCGTTGTGTTGCATTTTACATCAATTTGACTAAGATAATCAGCGTTTCTATATGATAACTTCGTCACTAGGGATGGAAGCAAGTGTTGGAAGAATGGCATGAGGTGTTGTGGTGAGCTCATCTGATTCAGTCGCCCTTTAATTCCCATGTAAACGTATGTACATGGCAGCAAGGTGGGAAAGTGCCTTCGAGGCAGTTGCTATTTACTAAAATGAAATTTTTTTTTCGAATTTTCTGAACGGGCGTTATTCGTGTATTTCGTATTTTTTACTATTATTTTTTGAGGGCGTTATTTCAATTTCGCGTATTACAACAACGCATAAAAACTAGCTTAGTGTATGCACATTAATATATGTGAAAACATGAATCATTTTTACCCTGACTGGGACTTCAACCTGGGATTTATAATTACAAAGTAAAGGCGCTATCAACTACTCCACAGAAGGTTAAAAGGAAACTGACCTTATGGTCTATCTGAATGCCACAATGTTCATATTACTGTGTCCCCAACCTCACTCGTGGTTTCATATTCGCATTTATTTCAACTCCCAATCTCATTCAGGACCAACAATAACCAAATACACCAAGTGCTTGGAATAACGCGAAGATAGGTTTTCAGAAGTGACATGTAATGTAAAAATCGCATAATGTAACGAGTCATTTCCATAAGAAACAATGATTATGGGCATGGATACTTTTCACAATCATACATAGACACACCAAAGATATAAGATAGTAAAACATATTTTATAAGTACATAACAAAGCAGAAAGACCTGTAGCTATATTTATTAAAAAACATATAGTTAAGAGTATAAAAGATATTCATATTTACTGTACAGTAAGCAAATTAACATATTCTATTATGCAGTGGGCAACAGGCATACATTGAGACGTGCATGGTGGCGATGAGCACATAACTTAAGGGTACACCCTGGGTTGAGGGGGGGAGAGGATGAAGGGGATGATGTTCTGTTTTACGAATTTCTGACAACTTTAACGTGTGCTGGTGCCAGATGTAAAAGGAAAGGGCTCTATCTAAACTATAAACAGCAAAAAATTGCCCTTTTGTGTAAGTTTTCGTAGTAAAATAATGTCATAAATGACGTTGTTTTGATAGCCTTTCGTTGTGTTGCATTTTACATAAATTTGACTTAGAGAATCAGCGTTTCTATATGATAACTTCATCACTATGGATGGAAGCAAGTGTTGGAGAGTGGTACGAGGTGTTGTGGTGAGTTCATCTGATTCAGTCACCCTTTAAGGGGACACCATGGGTTGGGAGGGGGTGAAAAGGACAATTTTCTGTTTTACAAATTTCTGGCAACTTTAACATGCGCTGGTGCCAGATATAAAAGGAAAGGACTCTATCTAAACTGAAAACAGCAAAATATTGCCCTTTTATGTAAGTATTCATAGTAAAAAATGTCATAAATGACGATGTTCTGATATCCTTTCGTTGCCTTGCATTTAACATCAATTTGACTTAGATAATCAGCATTTCTATACGATAACTTCATCACTAGGGAAGGAAGCAAGTGTTGGAAGAATGGCATGAGGTGTTGTAGTGAGCTCATCTGATTTAGTCGCCCTTTAATTCCCATGTAAATGTATGCACATGGCAGCAAGGGAGGAAAGTGCCTTCGAGGCAGTTGCTAATTTACTAAAATTACATTTTTTTTTTTTTTTTTTTTTTTGCACGGGCATTACTCGTGTACTTTGCATTTTTTTTCTATTATTTCAATTTCGCGTATTATAACAACGCATAAAAAACGAGCTGAGTGTACGCACATTAATATATGTGAAAACATGAATTATTTTTACCCCGACCAAGGCTTGAACTTGGGACTTATAATTACTAAGCCAAGGCGCTACCAACTTCACCACAAAAGGTTAAAAGGAAACAGACCTTATAGTTTATATCTTCTATACTAGGAATGAACGCATTCTATCTGAATGCCACTATGTTCATATATTACTGTGTCCCCAACCTCACAGTGGTTTCGTTTTTTAATTTACTTCAACTCCCAATCTCATTCGGGACCACCAATAACCATATAAGCACATTACCATATGTGAAAATATATACAGTAGTCCCCCCATTATCGCGGTAGTTCGGTACTGGGACCCGGCGCAAGACAGGAAAACCGCGAAGTAGGATCAGCCTATATGTACATAGATATTTTAATTTATTTTTACGTTTACACTGTATAAACCCTCCCTGTACTGTTAACAAACCACCCTTTACTTCATAAATAACAGCATGCAACGTAAATTTATATGAAAGTGATAGATAAAATTACGGTGAATGAAGTGTAATTACATGACATACTCATGTACATAGGTATTTTACAATAATAATTTGCCAAAAAAAAAAAACGCGATAAAGTGATAACGCGAACCAAGAAACGCGATACAGCGGGGGATCACAGTATATATATATATATATATATATATATATATATATATATATATATATATATATATATATATATATATATATATATATATATATATATATATATATATATATATATATATATATATATATATATATACAGTACACCTAGTTCTTGTAATGACGTGGAGATAGGTTCTCAGAAGTGACGGGTAAATCGAAAATCACGTAAAACAAAAAAAAAGAAGTAATTATCCATAGGTAACAATGATTATGGGCATAGCTCATTCCACAACCGTCAATAGACACACTACTGTATACCAAAGATATAAGATAAGTAAAACATATTTTATAAGTACATAACAAAGCAGAAAGACCTGTAGTTATTTATATTAACATGCAAATAGTGTACAGTATAAAAGATATACTGATTTACTGTACAGTAAACAATTTAATGCACTCTATTATGCGGTGGGCAACAGGCATACACTGGGACGTGCATGGTGGCAGTGAGCATGAGGATGCAAAGGTTTTGCCGCCTCCATATTAGCGATGCACTCTCCAACGCTATTTCCCTGACAATATTATATCGAAAGTTTGTTTGCTGTTTATTCTTAATGATTTTTTTACATTACCTTCATAATATCCAATTGCATTAAGCGGTAGAAGAGGAGGAGGATGCGGGAGAATGAACCCCTATCGGCAAACGTTTTGCCGCTTCCGCATCAGCCGATGCTTATCACTATTCAGGCACAATATCTTACTCATAAAATACTTATTTACTCACTCTATTTCGGGTTTATCTAAATTTCAAGATTATAGTACATATTACATATTGATATTCCTTGGTTCTAAACATTATTCTATTTTCTTTACATACCGACTGTGCTGTACAAAATCTAAACGTAAACAAAGTCAGCTGAGAGAAAAAGAAAACTATACAATTCATTACAAAGAAAACGTATATCGGGGAAACTTAAATGAAATATATATATTCTCTACACGCTATTTCCCTGACAATATTATATAGAAAGTTTGTTTGCTGTTTGTTCTTAATGCTTCTTTTCAATTTTCTTCATAATATTCGATCGAATTAAGCGGTAGAAGAGGAGGAGGATGCAGGAGAACAAACTTCTATCGGCAAACGTTTTGTCACACTTTCGTATCAGCTGATGCATCCTCGCACCCTATTTCCCTGACAATATTATATCAAATATTTGTTTGCTGTTTGTTCTTAGTGCTTTTTTAAAATTTTCTACATAATATTCAATCGCATTAAGCGGTAGAAGAGGAGGAGGATTTGGGAGAACGAACCTCTATCGGCAAACGCTTTGCCACTTCTGTATCAGCTGATGCACCCTCGCACACTATTTCCCTGACGATATTATATCGAAAATTTGTTTGCTGTTTGTTCTTAATGCTTTTTTTTCAATTTTCTTCATAATATTCGATCGTATTAAGTGGAAGAAGAGGAGGAGGATGCGGGAGAACGAACCTCTATTGGTAAACGTTTTGCCACTTCCGTATCAGCTGATGCATCCTTGTACGCTATTTCCCTGACGATATTATATTGAAAATTTGTGTGCTGTTTGTTCTTAATGCTTGCTTACAATTTTCTTCATAATATTCGATGGCATTAATCGGTAAAAGAGGAGGAGGATGCGGGAGAACGAACCTCTATCGGCAAACGTTATGCCACTTCTGTATCAGCTGATGCACCCTCGCACGCAATTTCCCTGACGATATTATATTGAAAATATGCTTGCAGTTTGTTCTAAATGCTTTTTTTCCATTACCTTCATAATATCCGATAGCATTAAGCGGTAGAAGAGGAGGAGGATGGCGGAAGAGTGCCTCCAAGGCAGTCGATTTTTTAGTAAAATGAAAATTTTTTTCGAATTTTTTTTGCATGGCCATTATTCGCGAATTTCGTATTTTTTTACTTTTAATTTTTAGGGGCATTATTGCAATTTCGCGGATAAAAAAAATGTGGAAAAAACGAACTAGGTGTATACAGTATGTATATATATATATATATATATATATATATATATATATATATATATATATATATATATATATATATATATATATATATATATATATATATATATATACAGTGTTGCCTCACTTATCGCGGTAGTTCGGTTCCGGGACCCACCGCGAACCAGGAAATCCGCGAAGTAGGATCCGCCTATATGTACATAGATATTTTAATATATTTTTACGTTTGCACTGTATAAACCCTCCCTGCACTGTTAAAAAAAAACCCTTTACATTATAAATAACAGCAAGCAAAGTAAATTTTTATGAAAGTGATAGAAAAATTACGGTGATTGAGGTGATAATGACTTGACATACATACTCATTTACAATTATTTTTTCATTTACGTACTGTATAAACCCACCCTGCACTGTTAAAAAAACACCCTTTACATTATAAATAACAGCACGCAACGTAAATTTAAAAAAAAAAATGAAAATACTGAAAATGTTTTTTTTCAATATTTTAATATTTTTGCGTATACCCATAAAATAAAATAATAATTTATCCAAAAAAAAACCGCGATAGATTGAGACCGCGAACCAAGAAGCGCAATACAGCGGGGTAACACTGTATATATATATATATATATATATATATATATATATATATATATATATATATATATATATATATATATATATATAAAGTGTATTTCATTTTCATTTCCTTCAGAAATTGCTAATTTTCGTGATTTTTCTTAACTCTTCCCCATTGCTGATGGACAGAAGAAATATTAATGGCTAACAATTTCTATTAAATGAATATGAAAAATATTCGAAGCACATCCAAATCCACTAGAAAATAATAAAGCCAATTTGTAAGTTAAATACGGCGTAAAATTAAAATTTAATAAGAAATAATTAAGATGGTAATGGTGACACTTACAATTTGATACAGCTTTACTTTGACACCCCCTGTTAAAGAAAAGAATATCGCAAAATTGGATTAGTTGCAAGGTACTTTACTTTAACCAAAGTACCAGGGAAGTGACAGAGCCACAATCGAGCCTACCAAAGGGTATTATGGAGAGAAGACAGCCTTAATTCCCCAGTGCAACTCTACCTGTGTCCATCCATAATGGGGAGTATTAGTGACACATGATATATATATATATATATATATATATATATATATATATATATATATATATATATATATATATATATATATATGCTTTATGAACCTGCTGCAGGAGCAAAGGAAAACAATCACCATAAGCACCTAAAATATGTTACAAGCTGTGTCTGCTATATGGTATAGGCAAAAGATCAGGAAAATCATTTTTCCCAGGTATGTAAGGGCATGCAAAAAGACCATCAGGGTTAAGGTAGGGATTAGAGGACTGATGGCAGACATCCTCATGGACTTAAGCTTGACTAAAGGTAAAATTCTTCAACCGCAAAAATGCTTCTGGATATACGACTAAGCCATCCTTTTAACAGACAGAGACATCATCACGAGGACAACATGCCTAAGATTGGCCTCGGTTTTACCATACGGATTCCCTTTTCTGTAAAGAGCTTAGACGGTACCTTCTTTAGGAGAACCATGGTTTTGGCAGTGCGGCCGTTACACTGAGTGAATGCCCTTTCTAACCTCAGACAGTGGCGGGTCTCGAACCAATGACCTGACGTATCAAAGTCGCTCGCCCTAGCACCCGACCAATGCGGTTACTTTCAATAAGCCTAATATATGTCAAAAATTGGACAAAATCATTTTTGACTTGCACCTGTTATAACTTCATAACCAAATTCTTACCGATTGGGATTTTTTCTTAGCCCTCTGCACATAAGTTTTTGCGGATGCATGTAACTCCACAGAGCTTTACTTAGCCAATGCATCGTTAATTTTGCAAAATGCAATTTAAAAATTTCATTTTATTTTCACTTGAACCGTATAACAGGAATCCGTAATGATGGAATCTCATTTAGAAAAGAAAGAAGAAGAAACTTGATAATTGAAAAATTGCAATATTCCGACTAAGTGCCATACTAATCCCCTTATATAAATATCATAAATTTTGCCTGCAAGGGGACAAAATCATAATTATCCCTATTCCTCAGTTTCTGTTTATTTTAATTTTATTTATTGTATTGAAAGTTATATTCTAACATGTTGTTATAATAAATGAAATGATTAACGCAATATATTGTGGCCTCCATGGCCGGGTGGCAGCACCCAAGACATTGATTCGTCAGGTCGTTGGTTCAAGACGAGCCAAATTCTGAGGCTAGAGTGCATTCACTCAGGGTGACGGTCGCACTTTGCCAAAACTAAAGGTTTCTGAAAAGGGGCACAATTCTAGCCCTTACTAGAAAAGGAAGTCCGCGACGCAACACCAGATTATTATTGTTAATGTTATTGCTATTGTTGTTGTTGTTAACCCAGGCACCAGGGGAGCAAGTCTGCTTACCCCAAAGGGCAGTACTGGACATAGGGGCAGAGTAAGAGACCCAGGCAGCAACATTTTGTGTCAGAACCAAGTATGCTTCAGAGAAAAAAAAAACTATGTAAGCGCGATAAGCGTTACCGATATAGAAGTAGATTATTGTTGTTTTATTTACCCCACAGTCCCATATAACTAGCACAATAAAAAAAAATTTCTGTTAGAGCTATTAAACTAGTAAAACAAAAAGTCTTTATTTGCTATATTTCATTTTATTTTATTAAGTCCTATATTTTATTTTAGTGATCGGGAGGCGATAACTTTTGCTAGTACTACTAAATTCTTGTTCTTATAATCATCATATTTTTATCATAACGTCTCACTGAGAGCGCTAGGAAGGATATTCAGCCTTAATCCCCCAACTCCAACATATCTATGACCAACCCCATTTAAACTGGGACTAAATTTGTGACACAAAACGATGTACTACTACTACTACTATTATTATTATTATTATTATTATTATTATTATTATTATTATTATTATTATTATTATTATTATTATTATTATTATTATTATCATTATTATTATTATTATTATTATTATTATCATTATTATTATTATTATTATTACTACTACTACTACTACCACTACTACTACTACTTGACTTGAAGGATAAAAATTGTGACAAGCAAAATCCTTGTTGTTATTATATAGAAGAAGGTCATAAGTAAAATTCATTACCGATTATCTTAACTAGTAAAATACTTAAGAAAGAACTTAAATAAAAGACAGCATTACCATATACCATTCTGGTATGATAGTAAGGCTTCATCCATAAATATTTAATTTTCTCATATAAAAAAATTATAAGTAAAATTCATTACCGATTACCCTAACTAGTAAAATACTTAAGAAAGAACTTAAATAAAAGACAGCATTACCATATACCATTCTGGTATGATAGTAAGGCTTCATCCATAAATATTTAATTTTCTCTGATAAAAAATTATGTTATTTTTACAAAATAATATTTTTCTTAACTATTTGCTTACAATACATACCTGCATTACTGAAGATGTCTTAAAATTTTGCTACTGGTGTTAGTCACACCGTATAGCAAAATTCAAGATGGTAACATTGAATAAAGGTGTCCTTTAAGAGCATTTTACTTACGTTAGCAACGCTGCTGACAGCCAACTCTTGTCAATAAAGGTAAACACAAGCTGAAGACGGATTATTTTTATGATATCTTTGCTATTAAAAATCCAGTTGAGACATGGTGACGGGAGAAGGTTTCCAAATTAGCATATATATCGCAATGTAGCTTAAAAGAGTGTAATCACACGAAACTTGTGTTATATGTAGATGTGATGGGGTCTACCGTAACCGTAATCTAACCCATGTCATCCTTTTTAAAGATTATTGTGACTAATCTAATTTATCCTGATTGTGTTGTCGGTAATCTTAAGTGACCCGTTTTATGACTTGAAGACCCTGATATCATCTCCAACGTTGGTTAGGTTAATACTCAAACCCTGAAGAATGGCCAATACTGTATTTTAGATAATATTGATCCGGTTTTACGTCATGTACTCTCTTCTGTTAAGAGTACAGACGGCGCCTTCTTCCACAGGACTTAGGTTTTGCCAGTGTGAGCATTACCCTGAGTGAATACCCTTTTTAACCTCATAAAATGGCGGGTTTCGAACCGAAAACCTGGCAAATCAAAGTCGCATACATTATCACCCGCCCACAGAGGCCATCCAATCTTTATCTAATATTACTGGTCACAAATCTGAGTGCCAGTTGAGGAAAACTGTAAATAATTACTGTGTTACATGATGTGCCTTCCCTTATAATTTGATCACTACAGAAAGGACTGCACAAGTCTGGAAAATTTTTCGAGAGGGTTTTTGTGTCAGTGACGGGGATGGTGAGGTTATACTTAGTTGCAAAAATATGTATTTTTTCACGTTTTAAATGTCACTATTTGTTCCTATATGGGGGGTGAACACAGATGGAATGAAGCTTGTAATTAAGGGTGGATGCCCTGCCTATCGCCCTACTATGGACAATGCTGACAGAATTACTGAAGAAATGGTCACAAGAGAGCCGAGTCTGTAGAGTATGTCAAATTTCTACAGGAACTGCGATATGCGTAAGCAAAATTTCTGATCTGCACCAATTTTATTATGGAATGGTTGAACTTTGAGCAGTTTGCATTTCAGTAATGTGAGGGAGCAGTATCATCATTGAAAAAGTCTCAAAAATATTTTTTTATGAATATTACAACAATAATACTACAGATTGTAGAACATTGATAAAAAATTAGCAAACTTTAGCATGGATTTATAAGAACCACTTAGATACTCGATGTCTTCTCAATCTTGATTTCACAGCAGACTTCAGTTTTGTAGACCACACCATATATCGCTCTCCAATTTACCAATCCCAAATATACCTGGCGTGCAACAATTTATGGAGGAGTATATCTATTTTATTATTTGTTATTGTTGTTAATCTCTTATTGTGTCAACTTCATATACAAAGGTGAGTGTATGCAGTTTACTGTAATTTAAGAGAGAGAGATAGAGAGTCACACCACACACTCCTCAAGTACATGTAGCTTTCTACATAGCCAACAGAAAATTCACAGGTAACCATCAAAATGCAAAAACAACTGGTTTATCACAAACAAACTTAAATAAGCCCTAGCAAATGCCACACTTACTCTCCTCACAAACAGGATAGCAAATCGTAATCACATCCCACACCTTACCGTACTCATCATGCAAGCCCTGCATGGGTTTTTACAGACCAAAACTCCTTGTAGACTAAAGAGAACTAAGCCCCAAGAGTAGTCACAGTCTGCACAGTTACTACACCAACAGACCAGTTACACAAAGAAACAAGAGTCCTGAAATTCAAATACAACTTTGACATGAAAGGTGCACAAATCCTTGATATAGCCTCTGCAAACCAACTCCAAACACAAAAGTACGAGGTAGAACACCTACGCACACGAAGGAACAGTAAAACAAAATCTAACTTATGATGTCACACACAAATACTGTCCTTTCTTCCCCTTGATCCACCCAAAACCAGCCTCCGGAATCTTACCCATATCCAGTCCACTGACTGTTCAATCCAGTCTCTTGATAACACACATCTGCTTGCACAGCCTCCCAACATCCATCCTTCTGAATCCTCCCTTCTCTGTGAAGTCAAGAGTCCATCTGGCTAGGTTGTACTCTGCACCACCCAGCCCCTCTGAGCTATCAAAGGAAGCTGAGTGGATATAAGCCATACTGGACATTAGTCAGTTATCATATTTATTTCAAGTCCTATAACTAAGATACTTGCTTCAAAATATAAAAAAAAATAATAATAATAATTTTTCATTTTATTTCCAATATAAATTCCCAATAAACATCATTAATATGGCCGAGTGGTAATGCTCGTGACTTTGATTCTTCAGGCCGTGGGTTTGCGACCTACCATGCTCTAAGATTAGAATGGTCATTGACTCAGGGTAATGGTCAATTTGCCAAAACCAAAGTCCTTTGCAAGAAGGCACTCTCCTAGCCCTTAATAGAAAAGGGAGCCTGTGAAGTAGAAATGATCACAGAAAGCATAAAAATAAACACAAATATAATACAGTATACAAATATTGAATAATTTTGAAGTGCTTACTGTAAACAGAACAAATACACAATATACCTGTAGGAGGAATAGACGATTCAGGAGCACTAGATACCCCAGCTTCTGCGAGGGCCTGGGAGAATCTTGGCCAGGTGACATGGTTTTCTTTTAGGTGAACTGTTGGGCAAATTTAAACGTTAAAACTCATAGTCAAACAAACTGTACTGTGTTTTAGTGTATTAAAATGTATATACAGTCCGCCAATACAAACTTATTAGAATTTTATGATGAGGTAAGCCAAATCTTACAGGAAAGAGAGGGCTGGGCAGATTGCATATTCCTAGACTTCCAGAAAGCGTTTGACACTGTTCCACATGGGAGACTTATTAGGAAGCTGCAATCAATGGCTAGAATAGGTGGAAATGTCTTGGAATGGATAAAAACTTACTTAGAAGGAAGGGAACAGAGGGTTAAAGTAAGACACTCAGTGTCTGAATGGAGAAGAGTTAGTAGTGGAGTTCCACAGGGTTCAGTTTTAGGGCCACTTTTGTTCCTTGTATATGTAAATGACCTACCAGAGTCTGTAAATTCATTCATGAATATGTTTGCAGATGATGCAAAGATTGTGAAGAAAGTAAAAAACGAGAACAATGGTAGAGAACTTCAGGAGGATCTAAATAATCTGCATGAGTGGTCAGAAAAGTGGCTAATGAAATTCAATACCTCAAAATGTAAGGTAATGAGAATGGGTACAAGTGCAAGAAGGCCCAAGCTTGACTACTCGGTGGCTGGAGTACAACTTCAAGAGACAGAAAATGAGAGAGATCTAGGAGTAAACATACTGGCAGATTTGTCTCCAGAAATACATATAAATGGCGTAGTAAGGGCAGCATATGCATTCTTATCAAACGTAAGGGTAGCCTTCAGGCACATGGACAAGGAAATGTTCAGAAATATTTATGTAACCTATGTGAGGCCAAAACTCGAATATGCAGCCCCCTTTTGAAATCCGCACTTGAAAAAGCACATAGCTAAGCTTGAAAAAGTTCAAAGACATGCCACGAAACTGGTGCCAGAAATACGCAATCTCGGTTATGATGAGAGGCTGAGGGAATTAGACTTGCCATCACTCGAAGCTAGAAGAGTAAGGGGGGATATGGTGACAGTCTTTAAATTCCTTCATGGTTATGATAGAGTGGATAGGGATCGATATTTTGATATGGCTGGCTCTAGAACTAGAGGTCATAGTTTGAAGCTTCGGAAGAAAACTTGTTTGCAGGATGTAAGGAAATACTTTTTCAGTGTAAGAGTAGTTGATAATTGGAATTCGCTAAGCGAGGAGGTAGTTAATGCTATCTCAATCCATAGTTTTAAGGACAGGTATGATAAGTATCACTAAGTCTAAAAATGGAACCGATCAGGTGACGGGAAGATACGAGCTTTGGGCTCTTTCCCGTAAACACAATTAGGTAATCACAATTAGGTAATCACACATATACATACATATGAGCTCTTGAGGGAGGGGGTTAGAATACTTCCTCCATGTTCCCTTGCGTGTCGTAAGAGTAGACTAAGTGGGGCGGAGCGAAGGGAATGAAAGAACCCTTCTCTGTACTTTCTCTTCCCAGAAAGTCAGAGCATTATTCCTTTACTCAGCCACTCACCTTATAAGGGGAAAAGTGGCTTATGTATATAAAAAGGCATATGAGAGAGAGAGAGAGAGAGAGAGAAGGTATTCCCTCCACCCCTCTTTTTTTTTTTTTTTTTTTTTTTTTTTTTTTTTTTTTTTTTTTTTTTTTTTTTTTTCCGAAGTTATAGAAATATCGGATAATATACAAGAAAGTAGACTAAGATGGTATGGTCATGTCGTTAGAAGGGATGAACAGTATGTTGGGGTTTCTTTATTTCAACTTATAAAAGGTAATGTTAAAAAAATTGTTGTTATGCAGTTGTTCTATAAAATATTAAACATAAATAAAACCCAGTCATGAGCTGATGTGGTACAAACAGAAGATGACATTCTGTTTGATGTTAGTGATACGGTATATTGAATGGCAACGGTAACCCAAATGACCCTTACAAATTATAAAGCTTTGAAGATTTGGATGATAATAGTGAATATATAGAATTTGACAATTAAGAATGTCTGTCCTTTTTTATAATAATTGTTTCATGTGCAGTAAGATCTTAATTTGAAATGACATTTTAAGACATTCATTGGGTATTATGATATTTGAATATACAGTACTATGTGTTATTCTCATTATGTATGTTTAGTTTCATATAGGCTAATACTTTTAAAATTAGTATCAACATATGCAATAATATTTTATTGTGGAAATTTATTTTCCAAATCTTTACCTATTGTGATTTTGGATTTGGTCATGAATTGGGACTATGTCTAGTTGGTAGTGTCATACAGTTAAACTCTTAGTTATTAATCTAATAGGCTAATAAAAGATTGAACTAATCTGTCACAAACTGTAATGTGATACGAGTAAAAGAACATCTGTAATAATATTATTTTATACATTAACTACCAGTTCATAGCTTAGTTAAAAATTTAGGGATTACTTTTGCAATAAAGTGGTAGCCTTGACCAGTACTGTATTTTATGTCTGCTCCGTGAGAAATAGCACGTGGTGTGTAGTTGTGTTGTTTGCCCAGATCCTTATGCTCCTTTCAAACACATGATATGGTTTGCCTTCAGTATATGTAAAGAAGGATGACAAATCTCCAGTTTTCTCTGGATAGGTTTTTGTAATCTGTCACCAAATGGAAAGTGTGGTACATCACTTTTTAAATTATCATTGGGCCTGGCACATTAAAAATACTCATTCTTGTTTAGAACTTGCCATTTTTCTGTTTTCCATACTTGTATCTGTTACCTTTGCAGTCCTTACATATTATATTCTGTCATTTTAGTGATGTGGTTTTATCTCCTTATTCGGGATTTGAACTTATTTTCATATACTAAACGTATACGGGCACATGAAGAAAATATATAAATTCTTCTTAGAAGAACCATTAAATTGGAGGGTGTATTCTCTGCATTAACACATTTTTGTTTTTTATTCCCAACCTTATTATTGTCTTCATGTGAGCGTTTCTAGTTTATATCATATGTAATGCTGAAAATATATTTTCTTTATTGCAGCTCCTCATATTTTAGATATGGCAGTGAATGGAGAGGATGATGAGGAATTATCTCTTAGCGAGGTGAATTCAGAAGACAGTTGGAGTAACGATAGTCCAGTCCATTTCTTGGAGGAAGAGAATAAACAAGTTTCTGATGAATCTCTAAGATTATCTCATGTGAATAATGATGAAACATCAAACATTGAAACGTCAGAGATTAAGAGTGCACCAATCCCTCAGAACTCAAATCAAACCTCAGTGGTGTCAGATGTTCCCAAGGAAAGACCTTATGTTTGTGAAGAGTGCAATAAAGCTTTTACCAGCAAGAAAATTTTAAAAACCCATTCTTTGATTCATTCTGGAATCAAACCTCATGTGTGCAGTGTATGTAATAAGGCATTTACTCAGAAAGTGTGCTTGGAAAGACATTTTGTAGTTCACAGTGGGGAAAAGAGTCATGCTTGCAATATCTGCAATAAATTATTTAGTAGAAAAGGTGGTTTGATAAGACACTTTTTAACTCACAGTGGAGACAAGCCTTACGTATGCAACGTATGCGATAAATTTTTTACTAGAAAAGGTGATTTAAAAAGACACGCTATTATCCACAGTGAAGAGAAACCTTTCGTTTGCAGTTTTTGCGGTATATCCTATTCTCAGAAAATATCTTTGGACAGACATGTTGTCAATCACGGTGTTGTAAAACCGTACGTTTGCAACGTGTGTAATAAATCTTTTGCTGTAAATGGAGATTTAAAAAAGCATGCCGTGGTTCACACGGGAGACAGACCCTATGGGTGTGAGATATGTGGCAAAGCATTTACGCAAAAAGGAAATTTGAACAATCATCTCCTTTTACACAGTGGAGAAAAACCCCATAAATGTGGCATGTGTAATAAATCTTTCACACACAAAGTAAGTTTAAAAAAACATTTGTTAATTCACGCCAATGCTGAAGCTACTGAACAAATGAGGCACTTCCCAATCATAAAACTTCATGGAAAGGAGGAGAATGGTGATAATTCGTTGATAGTTGAACCAGATTTATATTATGATGATCAGACTAATGATCCTGAAGGAAAAAGTGATATTAGCATTACAAAGGTGCCAAATAATGTTAAGAATGAGGAGGAGAATTTAAACCATGAAATTCAGGCTAATAGTGACTTTACCTGTGCATCTGTTTTCATTAAGGAAGAGCCAAATTCTGATGATGATTCAGGTGAAGAAGATGAAGACGAAGTAGATGCGCTTGGAACATGTGAAGAGATTGTATAGATTTTACTCTACTCTAGAAAATAATCGTTTTTAAACTAGTAAGCATTCATAATGTAAAATTATGAGAGAAGTATGCCAGGGTATAATGATAGTAGAGATTAAGAATGAGGTAAATCAAAAATCCTTACACTATTGTAAAATAGGTTACTTTTGGTATTTTCTCCACATTGCCAGGGAATGAGTGGTGTCCATTCTCGGAGCTACAAATGTCTGGTTAGTAACTCGGTGTTGGAGTAAAGAGTCCAGTCTCTGTTTGTTAAATCCTAAGGACATTTTAAGCCAATGCTGCCACTTAAAGGCAATATTGGGAAGATGGACACCATTTATAAGTCCAATTAGTCCCTATTTAAACTGGGGAGGAAATGTTTGCGCAGGGGGATCAACGGCCCACAGTGAGCTCAAACCTGCATTAGACACTTCTAAATTTACGTGCTCTACCAATGAGCTACCATATCCTCCAGATATTTTGAAGATACTGCACTCCTAATAATCTAACGCAAGCTTCTTGAATGGTTATATGGAACTGTGGTCCTAATATTAAATTGATGGCTTTCTCGTAAAGGCACTCATAGGCAGAAATTAGCAGGGTGGTCACAAATTTAACAAAAAATATAAATCGAGGGAGCAAAGCTAATCATATCTTGCCCCCTCTCACCTCTCCTATTAGATGTTTAAAGCACTAAAAATATTTCAGATAGAGATGGACTGTATTCACTGAAGAACTAACTGGTCTGAAGGGCAGATCAAATCTGTATCCTTTAGAAATTGCAACAAGCACACAAGGATGTAATATGAGCAGAGAAAAAGCCAGGAATGTGTCAAGATTGGCCAAGAATATACTAGGCTCAAAAGGAAAACCAAATGGAAGCAGAAGGTTAAGGGAATCACTCCCAAGATCAGCTTACATTGAATATATAATTTATTCTGTCGAGGGCAAAGTAAGTGTTAGCAAAAACACTTACTTTGCCCTCGACAGAATAAATTATATATTCAATGTAAGCTGCTCTTGGGAGTGGTTTCCCTAACCCTCTGCTTCCATTTGGTTTTCCTCTTGAGCCTAGTATGTTCTTGGCCAACCTTGACATATTCCTGGCTTTTTACCTGCTTATTTTCATCCTTGTGTGCTTGATGCAATTTCTAAAGGATACAGATTTGATCTGCCCTTCAGACCAGTTAGTTCTTCAGTGCATACAGTCCTTATTCCTTACTCTTTCCTTTTGTCTTATAGTAGCCCTGCTCTCATCTGGTGCACTTCTGTCACTGGAATGATCCATCTTTAGATGATTCCTATTTCACCTCGTCCTTTGTAATCCTATAAAAAAGAGGTTTCAGTGTATGGATAAGTATCATTCTGGCTATTGTATTGTCCTCACTGAACTGAATATATAATTTATTCTGTCGAGGGCAAAGTAAGTGTTACCATAAACACCCACAAGAGCAGAATATGCTTGCAGAAATTAATTCCACGAATTTTCATATGGGAAAGGAAATCAAAACAAGAGGAGGAAGATTAACTGTATGACAAGTATATGCATTTGATTGGAAGTGGAGTGAAATTCCACATTAAAACTGCCTATATACCAATTCTCTAAGGGAATCGGATGGAGCCAACGTACTTTTCAAATAAATCCATCAATGGAATGCTTAAAGGGCTAAAAAAAAATACCATCCCAAATCTATAGTATGAAGGGAAAACGGAATTTCAAAGAGGGGAGGGGTAAAAAGTGCTTGAATAAGAATTGTCAAATTGTGTTGCCTTCAAAGGAGCCACTGATATAAAAGAACAGAGGACAAGAGGCTCAATGTTGGATTGAATTAGTATCTGCCATTTTCAGAGGCTCTTGAAACAAAGCCAGTGTCCTCATTGAGGATAAAAAGCTCAAGACAAGGTATCTGTAAAGTCATAGAAACAAAGACAAGAAACGGCATGGAACACCATTAATCATTGCTTTTCAAACCACTCGGTAGAGAGATAGATCACCTGGGAAAATATATTCAATAGAAAAGGGCAACCACTTGCCAAGGAACACCCAGATATCAGATCCAACCGAGAAACCAGGGCCAAACAGACAGCAAGACAATAATGCACTGTGGTACTATGCCATATGCCAGAATACTGATGCCCCATAGGACAATTTCAAAATTGTCCCAAAGGAAAAGAGAAACACTCAGAAGAGAGAAACCAAATAAAAACACTATTTTGCAACCCAGTGCTTCAATGCAAGATGAAAAAGGAAATTTCTTAAAGGTAAAGGTCATGATTACCCACTAGAAATTTCTACCCATGTTAGGAATCCCCTAAATGCATGGGATAATAGAGAGGAAAATTTTTAATGTAATCCTGCACGGGATAGTATGGATGAGAAGAGAATTTCCAAGCCACATACAAAACGTAATTCATGCTTGGAATGTTTCCTCTGAGTCTCCTGCCTATGAACTGCAAGTCATGCCATACTGTAAACAACCTCTGCTAAGAGAAAGAAGAAAATGCACAAAATTCTAAAGCTTTCTTTATTGAATTAAAGCTCAGGTTCTATAATAGTAGGTAGAAGGAAAAGGAGGCTTTGCTCTAACTCAGGAAAGGTAGCAAATCCTCCTGTCAGTACTAGAACAGCATGACTAAAGGTGTGACTACTTGAGAAAAAACTAAACACTATCTCACTGGAAATATGGCAAATGCCCTCGAAAAGTACTGAAACAGCCATACCAAAGTAAGCATTTATTTACCGCACAAAGTGTGCAACATTCAAAAACCTAAATATAGTCATCTGAAAACTCCTAACTTGAAAGGAGTCCCCAGGCAAGGCAAGGACTCCTCTAGAAAAAAAACATATACAAACCAACAAAGTTTAATTAATCCACTTTAATAAAGGTGAGGATGAAATGGAAAGGCAAAGATAAGCAGGAAGTGCAATATGTTAGCATGCATCTCCTACAGAGGGCATCCTCCCTTAACTCCTTAGCTCTAAGCTGTCTATGTCCATCCCCATTCTTAGACCAATTCAGGGTGTCGCCTCAGAAGAGGGGAAGAAATAAGTCTACACGAAATTGGAAAGGGGGAAAAGTACGGAAAATGAGAATATTATTAGCAAATAAAATGCCAAACAACAACATCTCCTTACAAGAGGCAGCTTTTACTGAATTATTTGGAGCATTCCATCTTCAGTACTTTTACCCTAGCCGAAAGTTGGGACCCAGCAAGTGCAATCATCTAGTTTAGATGTTTTCCACCTCGAACGAAATGAATACAAAATTATTCCCTGAAAGAAACTGCTCTACTGATGATATTTCAAGGTTGAGAAAACGACCAAAAATTCCTGAGGTTAATCATATCTGAAACTGTTGATAACTTATTTTTACCAACTTGTTTCAACATGTTTTTCTCCTTAAAAATGACTACATAGTTGATTAAAAGACTTCTGTTAATTCTCATCCTTTATGTGTAAAAAGATATAACTTAAGTTTCTTTGACGGTCTTAAGTACTTGCATAAAGGTAGTGTATATCAATTTTCTCAATCTTTTAAAAACTAAGAGACACTCATTTCTGTTCTCATATAGTATCACATATGCATCATGTACATCAGATGACAAAAGGCTAGCATTTGTTTTGCCATGTATTAAAGTAGAAGTATAATTTCTTTTTGATACTCTTTGTGAGAAATGTGTTATGAAATGTAAAGGAAATGTAGGTGACTGTACATTTTACGATTAGAATTTTAAGTAATGCCATATGTTTCATTTTGCAGGTTAATCGTTCTCAGAAGGTGTCTCTAATATGCAAGATGGCCATCTGTTTATGTAGGAAGAAGTCATGTTCTTAAAAGCGGTACTTATGCTCATGTAATACGTTTGCAGTTCGTATGTGGTGAGGCAAGATATGGCCAGCAACTTTGAGATAATCATTGCAAGTCTTGTATATGCTGAAGTTCTTCCATAAGCTTAATTATAAGTTCATAAAAGTAAATTAAAGAAATTAAATGTTTACAGAAAATTTTCTTTTAATTATTTGAACATAAATAATTCACATTGTTGAGTACCAGAAATGTATTTTTAACTGAATGCTAGAAAAAAATACCATGTGCATTATGTATAGAAAACTAAATGATTTCTGTAATCAGACTTCAAAATCTATTAAAACAGTTGCCAAATCTCTACACTAATATTGCTAATGACATGTTGTTGCAGTTTATATAAAGTCATTAAAGATGAGGAAAATAAGCTGCATCTTACTTCACTCAGGAACAAGTAGAAAATAAGAGAAATATTTTGTCAATATTTTATTCAAAGGGGACCGGAGTAGCGTAGTGATTAGAGCATTCACTTTGGGAAATGACGACCCTTTGCTTAAGCCTACCATGGGACATTAGGAATAGCATCCAGCCTCAATTCTAAAGCTCCAACCTATATAAGTAATGCAGTGGTTAGAGCACGTGACTGGAGGTGAAAACCCCAAGTTCAAGCCCACTGTAGGCATTAGAGAGATTATCCAGCCTAAATTCCCCAGCTCTAACTGGTCTATGGCCGAACCCTTTGATTAGTGATTAAAAGTGAAATATAAAACTATAAAAATGCTCTATTTCTCAAATGTTACATGTAAAGGTTCTTTACAGATTTTTTTTTTTTCAAGTATACCCCAACTAATTAAACATTTTGCCCCAGGACATGGAGCCATTATGGGATTCCTAACACATCCTGGCCAGTAATGATAAATACTTACTGTGTACTGTTGAATAATGGGAAATGGTGTAACCCCTGTTGCATCTTGCAGAAGAATGTCATATACAGAATTTGAAGAAAATTAAGCAATATCTTCACTTCCTGATGAAAAACTGCTGTATGTCACAATTATTCCTTACGTGTTGAAGCTGAGGGGTTAAGGCTGAATGCCATTTCTAACACTGTGACTGGCACATACACTTGTTAGATGCTTCCTAACTCGCATGCTCTACCAATGAGCTAAGCAACCTGTATATTATAAAGAGGCAGTTTTAGTTTCAACTAGAGAATGTCGACATAATCATCCTAACATATTTGTATTAAGGACAAATTGTAAGGCGAGGTGGAGGACATCCTCTTTCAATTTTGGGGAAAAAACAATTTAAATGCTAGTCATATACGTTTATTATACTAGTTGTATTTTTGACTGATTTAACTTCAGTTTGGGGAAAAACACCACATTAAATGCAAATCATATACTGTATATATGTTAATTATAGTACAGGGTATTTGTATTTCTGAATTGTTATACTTTCAAATTTGGGTTGAACATCTAATTAAATGCCGATTACATATGACTGTTTATTACTATTGTTTATGACTTGTTTTACAGGCTTTATATAATTTTTTGTTAGTGTGTCTGCAGCCTTGCAGGTCACTATTAGAGTACGACCAAGCAGACTCAGGCCATAATACAAAACAGTGACCAAACAAGACCCAACCAGATTATGAAGTTTTAAATCCAATTCAGGCGATGCATGTAAACTTCAGAGAGCATTTGCTTTTAAAAGTACATATACTGTTGGCCTGTCAATGTGGAGAAAAATGAATAGAGCTATACAACAGAATTTTTTTTTTTATTCATACCATTTTATGAAATTTTTTTTTATCTTATTTACAGTATTTATTTTTTTTCTAAACAGCAACGTAAAACCTAAGTATTGCATGATGAATATTCCTTATGAACAGAACTGTTATGCATTGCTGAATGAAAGTATTGTTCTATATTGGGGGCTGCTGTAGCTCATTGGTAGAACACGCAAATCGGAAAGTGGCTAACGTGGATTCGACCCCATTGGAGGGCATTCGGCCTCAATACCAAACTCCAAAATTTTTGTGTTCACCCCAATTCGATTGGGAACTAATTGTAAAAAAAACGATGCATTATATTAAACTTTTGTCATTAATGTTAGGAAAGGGAGTGTGGTTTTTAGGACAATATAGAAAAGCTGGTAATGGATGTAAATATCTGTAAAAGCATGATGTGAGTATCTGTTGTAAAGAAATACGAATCGTTAAAAGAGTATATGTGTGCATTTGTAAACTAGCTGATTTTAATCTACATTAAATTAAAGGTCTACAGTATGCCTATGCTTTTAATTTTAATATCAAAAAGACTGAATAGGGAGTTTATATGAAATAGAAATGCTGCAAATATTGAACAAATGAAGATTACATCTGGTGAAACAGTGCTAATGAAGGTTGAAGGTTTGCATTCAAGATATTTATTATTTGAAGTGTTTTAGATATTTTAAATGACAGGCCAAATTTTAATAATTTAACCAACTGCTTCAGAGAAGTACCAGTATCAGTAAAAGTCTGGAAGAAAAAAAAAATTACAGATTTCGTGAATATATAAAATTTTGCAAAAAGTTGAATTCAGTATAAAAAAATCTGCGCAATCTAATATTCTGGATATCAAGTGGGGAAATAGTCATGCTTCAGGATTTTTTTTTTATAAGGTAAAATTAGGTTTTAAGTAAGAAAACATTATTCTGTTCAATCAGTTATTTTGCAAGATCTGAGTAATGATTCTAACAGAAAAAAAAGTTAATAATACCATTTTGGAGTTTGCTTTTTTGTGTTTCTGTCTTACCCGGTCATATCCAGTTTGTAGCTCTGTTTACGAATGAATACTGTAATATTTGTGTAAATAAAAGTTTTCACTCTTGGCCAATATAAGGCAATACTTCATAGAAAAGGTTTGATAACTTTATGGAGCTGTATGCATATCTAGTTAAAAATGGTTAATATGCATAATAAATGTAGTAAATACTTGCAATAGTAGAACCGTGGAAATATTTACTGATCTAAAACATTGCAGAGAAATCAGTTGACTAACACTCCGTAGAAGTAATTTTTGTTGTTGTTCCTTGAGCTGCCTTGCCAAACAGCCCAGAGTTGCTAAAATTGACCACTGCTGATCATGGGCTTTTCCCCCAGAGTTCTCGGGGAGTGCATGAAGTGTTGGTGGCGTATGTGGTTGTGAAGAGTGAAGGTTTTTTGAACTCATTTGAATTTTACAGGTGAATGCTACATACAGAAATAATACTTAAAAGAACTTTAGGAAGTCTCATGGGAGTTAGATGTTTAGATAATAGATTAAGCTCGAGATGGAAAAGTATATGATGTAAACTTAATGGCGAGAAACAACACAATGGGATAAAAATCATGAGAAGACAGGTTGTTGTTGTTGCATGGGGGGGGGTTATGCAAAAAGTGACAAAACAAAGACCTTTTCTTGTGTATTATGAAGGAAACTCCAGGTCCTGAATAATTATTTGGCATTCCAATACAAGTGCTTGAGTAAAATAAAATAAAATAAAAAATTCTAATCAAAAGCTATTTTTGCTATATTGTTTCAATGTCAGTAAGAATTCTTATTAGACTTTTGGTTAATATTTACTTTCACTCCTCCAGTTAGAAAAACAAAGTCCATTAAAATCTATTCTAATATTAGGTGAAACTAGGCTAGGTTTATTCATCACCTGTTAAATTGCTATTTGATATCCAAAATTATAAATTATTTGTTATTTTAGCTATTTTCTCAGTGTTTCGTATTTTTATTGTACTCATTTTGGATGTGGAAATAAACATTTGCCAATCTTACTGATATCGACAACAATTTTAAAATGGCAGTGATACGGAAGTTGTTTTGCCTCCAACAACTTTTCTGCTCCTGCCCGTGGATCATGGAGTAAATTCGCTAAAGTTATTAAGTATACAGTATTCACTCCATCTGCTTGATATTTCACTATTAGTAGTATATGAAGTTAGACTTAAATGTGCCAGTGGAACTAAAATTATAAATATGATATCAATATATCGTATATATTGGCCATATCAATATGGCCATTGGAATAGGAACTGATTGTTATAATGTCTTTTTAAGAGAATACAGCGAATGTTATTTTCTGGAAATATTTTTTCAAGGCTATTTATGATTAAAAGGCTCCAAGTTACCGAAGCCTTGCTATATAACCGACTGCAATGGAATTTGCAGCCTTCAAATTAAAAAAAAAATAAGTATAAGGTAGCTTTGGAGAGAGAGAAGGAGAGGGACTAACAATTAAAGAAATCGTCACAGACTCCCTTTACTAGTAAGGGCCTTGATGGTGCCTCGTTTCGAAGGTCTTTGGTTTTGGCAGTGTGACAGTTATCCTGAGTGAATGCCCCTTCTAAGCTCAGACTATGGCGGGTATTGAACCTACATGTGGGTTTGATATTACTATGCAGACTTTTTGTATTGTATGGGATTACAATAAAAGCAATCGAGTTTTCACACAGGACAAAACTGATGTCTAAGGATTGCACTGACATTTACATAAGTTTTATTTGAGAAATCCGTCATAACACGAAACAGTTCAGCTTTAAATTAGTCCTCTCCGTACTAATATTGCTGGTACTACTGCTACAGAAGCTCGGGTTCCAGATTCAAGCATCTCTCGAATTTTCATTCTTACTATGAGGAAAAAACAACTGGTTAGAAACTTAGCATTATCTAACAAGACTTACCGTCCTTCTCCCCTTCATCTTGTCCAATTAATCAACATCGGGCATCACCAATGAATTTAAAACGATAACTAATCTTACCCTCCTACCCACAAATCACTTCTCCCAACAAATTGACTAATTATCAAACTTTGATTGTTAATAATTTATTCGCAAATTACGTCTTCAAATGTATTTTTTTTTTTCCAGAAATAAGCATTTGTTAGGTTAGGTTACATGAGACTTGGTGTCTCAACCAGCGAAAAGGAATTTACACTGGGAACTCCTCAGGGAGGAGTTCTGTCTCCCCTTCTCTTTAACATCTTAATGGATAAGCTTCTCAAGTCTCTCAGACTACCAAATGATGAATGCACCATCATATGTTATGCAGACGACATATGTATAAGGGCACCTTCTGCCAATGATATGCAAATAATACTTAATGACTTTTCTCAAGTATCAAAAGACATTGGTCTTGTCATTTCAACTCCAAAAACAAAGTACTTTTCCAGTATCTCGCAAGAGCCTCACCTTGTATTAAGCAATCAAATGGTTAAGGTGTGCGAAAATCACAAATATTTGGGAATACCAGTTCCTTCTCCCCCTCACACAGAGTATGTCAAAGATTTGTGTGAAAGACTGCAACAGAGACTCAGACCGTTAAAGCTTCTTGCCAATAGGGTATCTGGTGTTGGAATTAACATATGCCGAACTTTCTATCTCGCATATGTCAGGTCATTAGTCGACTATCACACCCTGCAGCTCTGTACTATGACTACCTCTATCTTAAGACCCCTAGAAAAACTTCAGAACAAAGCTATGAGGATTATTCTTGGCTGCCCTATGAGCACCAGAATTATAAATATGCAACATGAATTAAACCTCCCACCTTTGATAGAACATATCAAACAGTCAGCTGTGATATTTGGAGTTAAACTAGCGAAATCAGCTCAGCCTCATCCATGTAATGCTGGTCATTTGCAAGGGCCGCAGTCAGCGCCAACAATCATTAAATCACTAATAAAAAGTAACATACAGTATGAAAGACAAATTCACCCCAAAGTATTTAAGCTTATAACCAATGAGACAAAAAAAAACATAATGTAACACTCTTTACTGAGAGTGGTCCTGAACGATTAATAAATCCTTGCAAGAGGATTGGGCCAGAAATTCTCTTTCCAATATTATCATCTGGTCCGAATGTTGCTCCAATTATTAAAAAACATCAATGGTTAGATGAAATTGAAGCCTTTATTGAAACTAGTTTCCCAACTAACAATGAAACACTCTGCATTTACACTGATGGGTCTCACACAAGCAGTGCAGGAGGGTCTGGGTGCAGCATTGTAGTTTATGAAAATTTTGAAGGGCAGCAAATATTTGACAAAGCACTGAGTATGCCAAAATGGTCATCAATCACCGAATGTGAAATTGTTGGTCTAAAACTTGCTATTGAACATGTTCTCAGTGCTAGAAGAAATGCTATCATATTCTGTGACTCGCAGAGTGCGCTTCTGTCACTGAGATCATTAAAAAGCTCCTACAAAACTCACATGGCTGAAATTCAAGAGGCTCTTATTGATTGCGCAAAACTTAAACTCCAAGTTAAGTTTTCATGGGTACCCTCCCATGTTGGGATAGTAGGTAATGAAAAGGCTGACAGGCTGGCAAAAATGGCAACTGAGAGTTCAGTGTCTGAATCTATAACCACACTGACTCAGTTTAAAACAATGTTGTATAATGAGATTATGGAAGAGCAAGAACTTTCTACACTCACACAACATGTAAGCAGCTGTTCGATCCAACATTATGAAAACTTCAGAAGGCTGAGACACAAATACAGCATGGGTAAAATGCTTACAGGTGACTGTGATAGAGTTGCTGCCCGTATAAGACTTGGTTATAGAAATATATGGGAGGTGAATTGCGAGAAAACTGGTAGAAAGCACCCAGAACACTCAAAATGCCATTTATGTGAGTGTGAAGGGGGCAACAATTTAGTACACTACATTGCAGAGTGCACAAAGCTTAAGGACTTCAGACCTCTTGGTCTGAGCTACTTTGAACTTTGTGTGCACTTTTGCAACCCAGAGAACTTATATCCTGTACTCAGTGTATACCCAACGTTGAAAATGTAATTCTTTTACCCTCTTCTCCGTCTACATCTTTTCCCACATTTATGTGGGGTCGATGTTTCTGGTCAGTTTTCTCCATTTATTTCTGTCCCATACCTCATCACCCAACAAACCTTTAGACCTCAGATCATCATTGATGCAATCCATCCACCTACGCTTTGGTCTCCCTCTCCTTCTACCCTGTATATCCATTTCCATCACCCTCCTCCCAACATACTGTTCATCCCTTCTAACGACATGACCATACCATCTTAGTCTACTTTCTTGTATATTATCTGATATTTCTATAACTTTGAAAAAAAAAAAGGGAGAGAGAGAGAGAGAGAGAGAGGGA
>JAXCGZ010000017.1:47500-62500 GCA_037179515.1 Halocaridina rubra
AGGGCCGCAGTCAGCGCCAACAATCATTAAATCACTAATAAAAAGTAACATACAGTATGAAAGACAAATTCACCCCAAAGTATTTAAGCTTATAACCAATGAGACAAAAAAACATAATGTAACACTCTTTACTGAGAGTGGTCCTGAACGATTAATAAATCCTTGCAAGAGGATTGGGCCAGAAATTCTCTTTCCAATATTATCATCTGGTCCGAATGTTGCTCCAATTATTAAAAAACATCAATGGTTAGATGAAATTGAAGCCTTTATTGAAACTAGTTTCCCAACTAACAATGAAACACTCTGCATTTACACTGATGGGTCTCACACAAGCAGTGCAGGAGGGTCTGGGTGCAGCATTGTAGTTTATGAAAATTTTGAAGGGCAGCAAATATTTGACAAAGCACTGAGTAAGCCAAAATGGTCATCAATCACCGAATGTGAAATTGTTGGTCTAAAACTTGCTATTGAACATGTTCTCAGTGCTAGAAGAAATGCTATCATATTCTGTGACTCGCAGAGTGCGCTTCTGTCACTGAGATCATTAAAAAGCTCCTACAAAACTCACATGGCTATGTAAGCAGCTGTTCGATCCAACATTATGAAAACTTCAGAAGGCTGAGACACAAATACAGCATGGGTAAAATGCTTACAGGTGACTGTGATAGAGTTGCTGCCCGTATAAGACTTGGTTATAGAAATATATGGGAGGTGAATTGCGAGAAAACTGGTAGAAAGCACCCAGAACACTCAAAATGCCATTTATGTGAGTGTGAAGGGGGCAACAATTTAGTACACTACATTGCAGAGTGCACAAAGCTTAAGGACTTCAGACCTCTTGGCCTGAGCTACTTTGAACTTTGTGTGCACTTTTGCAACCCAGAGAACTTATATCCTGTACTTAGTGTATACCCAACGTTGAAAATGTAATTCTTTTACCCTCTTCTCCGTCTACATCTTTTCCCACATTTATGTGGGGTCGATGTTTCTGGTCAGTTTTCTCCATTTATTTCTGTCCCATACCTCATCACCCAACAAACCTTTAGACCTCAGATCATCATTGATGCAATCCATCCACCTACGCTTTGATCTCCCTCTCCTTCTACCCTGTATATCCATTTCCATCACCCTCCTCCCAACATACTGTTCATCCCTTCTAACGACATGACCATACCATCTTAGTCTACTTTCTTGTATATTATCTGATATTTCTATAACTTTGAAAAACAAAAAAAAAACAAAAAACAAAAAAAAAAGAGAGAGAGAGAGAGAGAGAGAGGGAGGGGTGGAGGGAATACCCCCTCTCTCTCTCTCTCTCTCTCTCTCTCTCTCTCATATGCCTTTTTATATACATAAGCCACTTTTCCCCTTATAAGGTGAGTGGCTGAGTAAAGGAATAATGCTCTGACTTTCTGGGAAGAGAAAGTACAGAGAAGGGTTCTTTCATTCCCTTCGCTCCGCCCCACTTAGTCTACTCTTACGACACGCAGGGGAACATGGAGGAAGTATTCTAACCCCCTCCCTCAAGAGCTCATATGTATGTATATGTGTGTACATGTGTGCATGTATGTGTATATGTATATGTATGTGTATATGTATTTATATGTATATATGTATGTATATGTGTATATGTATATGTATGTGCATGTCTATATGTATCAATAATTACTACTTTTGATTCATAACTCTATCTATATACAAAAGCTGTAGTAATGATGATGGTAATAATAATAATAATAATAATAATAATAATAATAATAATAATAATAATAATAGTAATAATAATAATGATAATAATAATAATAATGATAATAATAATAATAATGATGATAATAATAATCATGATGGTGGTAGCAATGGTTGTGATAATAGTGATAATGGATTAATTGACGTAATTCTCTCTCACGTACATAATTTGAAGGGTGGAGAGGGGAAAAGGCTTTCAGTCTTTCTCTTTCTTTTCCTTCCAAATTTATCCTCCATTATATGGCACTGTGTTTATGTGTATGTATGTATGTATGTTCAGGTTTATATGTGTACGTATATGCAATTAAGTACATGCACTTTCCTCTACTGTGTTACCCTCAGATGACAATGATGTGTATGAGTATGCATGGATGTGTCTTTATCTGTAGTAAGGACGAATAACTCCTTTTGCTGAAATGAATACCACAAACTCTCTCTCTCTCTCTCTCTCTCTCTCGCTCTCTCTCTCTCTCCTTCTCTCTCTCTCTCTCTCTCTCTCTCTCTCTCTTTCTCTCTCTCTCCTTGATATGTATGGCTATGAAGCCCCAGTGGTGTTTCTATTGCTCATCTAATTAATGCATGCATGTATATATATATATATATATATATATATATATATATATATATATATATATATATATATATATATATATATATATATATATATATATGTGTGTGTGTATGTATGTGTGTGTATATATATATGTATGTACCTACTTATTATTCTAACCTGAAAATTGTTATTCTATATCTGCTTCAAATTGTCTGCAGTAGTACTGTTGAAAAGTGAAACCTTTTTTTTTTTTTTTTTTTTTTTTTTTTTTCGATGTTCACCCTTGAGGGTGAGCGGACCTTCGAAACGGAACTTTAATGATAGCACTCAACAAGGGCTATTGAAAATATTGTCACAATGATTACTCTTCAAGTACTCTTCAATTATTACACTATATTTTATTATTAATTACTTGCTATGATATTTTAAATTAATTGCAAATTCTATTAGTATGTTATTTATACATAACCACATAGATTGTAATGTTATCAACTGCAATATGACTGGGAGTGCCCATGTGCACATGTCCCCATGTACAGTTATCTGAATAAATAAAAAAAAAAAGAGTTATGGGGTATGAAAGTAAGTGAGAGACGGAAACTAAATGTGTTTGAGATGAAATGCCTGAGGAGTATGATTAGTGTATCTCGATTGGATAGGGTTAGGAATGAAGTGGTGAGAGCAAGAACGGGTGTGAGGAGAGAAATTGCAGGCAGAGTAGATATGAATGTTCTGAGATGGTTTGGCCATGTGGAAAGGATGGATGATGGAAGACTGCTGAAAAAGGTGATGAATGCGAGAGTTGATGGGAGAAATGCTAGAGGGAGGCATAGGTTTGGGTGGATGGATGGAGTAAGGAGAGCCCTGAATGATAGGAGGATGGATGTGAGGGAAGCAAGTGAGCGTTCTAGGAATAGGAATGAGTGGTGAGCGATTGTGACGCAGCTCTGATGGGCATCTGCTGTTACCACGGGCTGCATCTTACAGAGGTAGCCCTGTGGTAGGGGAGTTGGCAGTTGTGAAGCGACACAGGTTGTGGAAGAGCCTGGAGGATGGGCTGTGGCACTCCAGCAGTGCCATCTGAACGGTCGCTAGCTCCCTCGTCATTGCCCATAGAGCAAAGTAATCCCCTTATTATTTTCTTTTTTTGATGTCGGCTACCCCCCAATTAAAGGGGGAAACAGCCAAGGGATATATATATATATATATATATATATATATATATATATATATATATATATATATATATATATATATATATATATATATATATATATATATATATATATATATAGAGAGAGAGAGAGAGAGAGAGAGAGAGAGAGAGAGAGAGAGAGAGAGAGAGAGAGAGAGAGAGAGAGAGAGAGAGAGAGAGAGAGAGAGAGAGAGCAAATTAAAAGGTTTTTACAATTTATTAAGGATTGTTTCATTAGGGTTCTGTTAGTTTAGGAGAATTCGGTCGGGTTTGACGTTTCGTCGTATCCGGCAAAAAACACATTTAGTTGCATCCATTCACTTGGGCTTTGATTCTACAATATTTTTCTTTGCTATTTTGTGGTATTGAAAAAGGAGTTTAAACTGATTGGAAAATGGTAAAAGGGAGTTTTATGAATGTCATATGCATACTTCTGAGTGCCTGAAGGAAACCTGCCAGTCCATGCGTTGGTGTTCAAGCATTATATGTATTGGTTCATTGTGATTGCTCCTCGGTGAGTTGGAGCCGAACAGATCTTGTTTAGTCGGGGTGCCGTTAATTGTATTATAGGCGATAATCCGGTTTAACGTCAGGGACTCCCTTTTCTATTGAGGGCTAGGACAGTGCCACCTATTCGAAGGACTTTTGTTTTGGCAGTGTGCGACCGTTACTCTGGGTGAATGCCCTTCCTAACCTCAGACCACGGCTGGTTTCGAACCGACGACCTGAGGAATCAAATTCGCGAGACCTACCACCCAGCCATGGTAACCACAATTGTATAACTGCAAATATCAAGAGAAACTTCTACTAAAGGTAAGCAGGAGCCTTATTGATATGGAAAATCCAACACCTTACTAGGAAAACTAAATAAGGTTAGTTTCAAGTTAAATTTTTGAGCACTAACTTGTGCTAAATGTTACTGGTTATTTATATGTTTTATCTAATGATGATTCGAAATCGCCACTTTATGCCGATTCTTTGTATTAGGTACACGGAACATATTAATCATAGCGCTGGATATCTAGAATATATATATATATATATATATATATATATATATATATATATATATATATATATATATATATATATATATTCATTTATTTATAGTGTGTTATATACAATTATTCACACCTAGGATATTTGCACTACTCTTTTGGACCTCCGGAGGGGCTCCATAATATGGTTGTGAAGGTTGTAAATTCAATATATTTCTTCTAAAGTTATTTGGAATATATTATTTCTGGGGGGTTATTCTAACTTGCAGTGCATGGTTTTGAAAAATTTGGATTTTGTTAATGGTAGTTCTTAGAATGAAAACAGTACTTCCAACCATAATTAATTCAGTACATGATAATTATCTAGAATTTTGGTAAAGCTAAATGAGCTTATTTTGGTAGAAAGTTTGTGGGTACTTATCATGTATTTGGCCACCTTTTTATCTAGCTGAGTTGAAAATATGTGTGGCTTTCTTGATAAGAAGTGCCAAAAATCATGTTCTTTACCCTATGGTTTTCTGTGTTAAGGACCTCGTTTTGTCTAAACATCAGTATGCTATGCAGTTCTTTGAACCACAGGGAAATTAATAATTTTGAGTATTATTCCATTCTAAAGTTGTGATGCAGCTCTAATGGGCATCTGCTGTTACCACAGGACTTCATCTTACAGAGGTAGCCCTGTGGTAGGGGCAGTAGGGGAGTTGGCAGTTGTGAAGCGACACAGGTTGTGGAAGAGCCGGGAGGATGGGCTGTGGCACTCCAGCAGTGCCATCTGAACGGTCGCTAGCTCCCTCGTCATTGCCCATAGAGCAAAGTGATCCCCTTATTGTTTTCTGTTTTTGATGTCGGCTACCCCCAGTTAAAAGGGGAAACAGCCAAGATAGATAGATAATAAAGCAACCAGCATAATTGTGTTATTTTTAAGCAGGTGATTTTGAGTGTTATTTTATACTAGAGTAACCAGAGGGTGATTTTGAGTTTGATTTCATACTAAAGTAACCAGCATAATTGTGCTATTTTTTTTAATGGGTAATGCTGAGTATTATTACATACTAGAGTAACCATCATAGTTGCGTTATTTCTTGAAATCGTGATTTTTAGCATTACTCCATACTAAATAACCAACATAATTGTGTTATTTTATAAATAATTTATTAACAGTTAATTCTGGTTATCAGATATGTTGTTAATCTCTCTCTCTCTCTCTCTCTCTCTCTCTCTCTCTCTCTCTCTCTCTCTCTCTCTCTCTCTCTCTCTCTCTCTCTCTCTCTCTCTCTCTCTCTCTCTCTCTCTCTCTCTCTCTCTCTCTCTCTCTCTCTCTCTCTCTCTCTCTACAGTGCTAGTGTTGGATACGTAAAGTTTATTTTAAGAAATTAGCCTATCCACCATATTTTCTAATTCTGAAACATGAAAGATTGTGTATCACATGTATCTTCAAAATACTTTTTATCATCCATGTTATAACATTATTCCAAGATAAGAGATATGTCTAATGCTGCACAAACTCCCCTAGCTTTCTTCTTAATGTTTTATCCTTATTTAACACTTCTGAAAAAAATATTATAAAGGTAGTATGTTTTACCTTACAAAATCTCAAATTTCATAGTATTTTCCTCAGTTGTAAGATACTTTAATTTTTAGAGTTGTGTAAATATGTGAACAGAAAAATAATTTTTTCTCACAATTACATTAAATTGAAATATTGGGTATTGTTACTTTCTTACTGGTCATTGACCCCATCATGATTCAAGAGAGATTTTCTAGCAGAGATTTAGGGACAATGAAAAGTATTTAATATCTAATCTCTTTGGATTATATTCATTTCAACTATGCGATACGGGTTTCTATAGAAATTGAGTTTTGTATCAATCTTGAACAAATATGGTACTCCACCCAAAAGGAGATTACATGAGTAATTAATATTTTACAGGTATTGAATAGGGAATCACTTTTCAAAACTAAATTGTACAGATGTATGAAATTTTGTCAGGAATATGAGAAGATAGTTAGATGTTGCATACCATCTACCAGAATAGGTATTATTATTAGCCAAGTAGAATTATATAATAAAAATGTAAGGGGGCAAAGAAAACTACAGACAAGTGCTAGAATAGATATAGGAGGAGAAAAAGTACAAATACTAGGCAAAATTTTAAAATAACAAGAAATGAGTGCCTTTGCAAGAAGAGAGAGGCAAAGAATGCATATGAAGAGAGTGAAAGATGACTTCAAAGTCTTCCACATTTTTGTCAGGAATTTAAGTTTAAAACAATTATGTGGATGAAAGGGAACAGAGGGTCAATGTTAGACATATAGCGTCTGACTAGAGGAGGGTTGTCAGTGGGGCTCCAAAAAAATTAGTCTTAGGGCCATTTCTGATGATTGTATAGTATATGTAGGCTAAATGAATTGTCAGTCTTTAAATATATTTTAAATACATTTGCAGATTATGTAGAGGTTGCAGAGAGAGCAAATAACGAATATAGTGGTTGAGAACTTCAGGAAGAGTTAATTAGTCTGCATGAGTGATCAGATAAGTGGTGTAATGAAATTCAGGACGTGAAAATGTAGAATAGTGAGAACAGACAAAAGTACAAAAAAGACCCATTATTAGGTACTCAATAGGAAAAAAGGATATTTAAACATCATTGAGGAAAAGAGGTCTAGGGGTAAATATATTAGTATGGCTGGTCTTAGGAAATGTATATATTTGGTTTACTAAAAACTATATATGCTTTCTTAGCAAACATATGGGTGCTCCTTAGGCATATGAATAAAGAATTGCACAGAAATATTCACAAGGTTTATTTGAGGCCAGAACTTGAATACGTAGCACCCTTGTAAAAACTGCACTTGAAATAAACATATAAACATATTGTAGAAAATTTGAACACATTTTACGAAGTTGGTTATAAAAATACAAAATCTCATTTGTGAGGAAAGGCAGAAGGAGTTAGACTTACCCCTCTTGAAGCTTGAAGAAAGATGGGCAATGGTAACGTTATAAATTCTACTATGGTTTTGACAGAGTTGATAAGAAGTGATGCTGTGATATAGGTGGCTCTAGAGCCAGAGGTCATAATATGAGCCATCATAAGCATTCTTTATGAAAACTATCTAGAAATTATAGTTTTTCTAGTGTTATTCACATGATTTAATACAAATAGAAATTTTAGAAAGCTGCTCTCGATTAAAAGTAGAATATATGTGACATTTTTCCTTTTTATGACCAGAATAAGATAAGGTTTATTACGACCTCTCATACTTGCCTTCAAATAATATGCATCTCACTTCTGTAATATTCGTTATGAAAATACAAAACTAAATGTAGTCTAAGCAAAGAACAGATGTGAGTAGACAAACTGTTAAGTTAAGAGTTAGTGTGTGTGTTTGTTTGTTTGTTTGTTTTTTTTTTTTTTTTTTTTTTGAGCAATGCATGTTTGGTTTCAGTGCTAGTAAGGTATATACCATAGCTTCAGCATCCATTAGAATGAAACTAATGGAAATTGGTATTTTTTGTTGGTTGGGTGGACTTTACTTCGGGTGTTGAAAGAATGTTAGATCATTTGGCTTAGCATCATTATTTCTAAGAGCTCTGGCAAGAATTTGTTACATAATACGTCGCGGGTGTTACTGTGTGTGCTATTTTTTTTTCTTTTTCCTTGATGTTCTCCCCTGAGAATATCATCTTACCCCACCTGGCCCGCAGGTGGGTAAGATTTTGTTGATTGGAGGTGGTATGTGGGTGCTAGAAAACCGATTAAGCAGAAGCTCAAAAGACCAATTAGGCTACTGTAGAATTTTAAGATAGCCTAATCCTCTAATTCGGAGAAGATGGCTCTCCTGTCTCTGGAGATTCAATAAAATTATGATCACTCACGGCGCTCATGAAGAATTGGTACCTGAAATTTTTATAGTTCCTAATTCTTCGGTTAGATTATATATATATATATATATATATATATATATATATATATATATATATATATATATATATATATATATATATATATATATATATATATATATATATATATATATATATATATATATATATATATATATATATATATATATGATTTGGTATTTTGTGTAAAGTCAGGTCCTAATTCGCTATGAACTCATAATTCTCCCATAAGATATCACTCCTTGCTCTGGAGTTCCTACAAAACATATAACCATACGCAGTTACTGTCGGGTTTCTTGAACATCCCCGTAGCCTCAAGTAGCCTACAGCCATCTACAGCGCATAAAATTGCTAAACCATAACTGTACAGGTTTCTATAAGGTCACGAGGGAGTTGCCACGGCTTGCATATGTATGCAGGTAAAGGCGTATATTACGAAACAACACATTTTTTCCCGAAGATGGGAAGCTTAAATACGAAGATGGGATTAAGGGAGGTAGATTTATAATAATTGAATATGGAAGACACTGAAAATAATAATTTAAAACATGATCGTATAGGTAGATAAGAATTAGGTTGTAGGTGGTTAATATGTGACTAAGTTGATATTGAAGAATATGAATGAACACATGGTCATTATAGGCAGAGTAGTGAGTAAGAGGGAGGTTATTAGTAACTGAATTTGGATGATAATGAAGAAAATTAACCAAAATATGATCATATGATTCGTTAGGCAACTTATTATTATTATTATTATTATTATTATTATTATTATTATTATTATTATTATTATTATTATTATTATTATAAGTAGCAGTTGTAGTAGTACAATAGTAGTTGTTGTTTTTGGTCTTGTTCTTGTTAAAGAGAACGAGTTCCTGTTTTATAGAAAAAACAAATATTTCACCCATGTGGGATTCTCGTGTCCTGCTTGACATTAACCGTAGGAAACAAAAACTCTCGTATTAACTCGTGCGTTGTGCTCCATTTATTTATTTATTTATTTATTATAGATTTGTTAGTCTCATCCTCCCATCTACCTCAGAATTGTCTCTCCTCCCCTCTTGCTGCAAAAACTGGTCATCCATGGTGGTATTGTAAACATATAAAAAGTAAAAAAAAAATAGTTATCTACGTAGCCTAAACTAGTTTTTTTTTTTTATTCTAACGAATTACGTTTCTGTAATTTCGCATTGTCTCGATTTTTATCGAAGATAATTATCGTAATATCTTTTTTTTTTTTTTTTTTTGGTGGATATAGACAAAACAATTGCTTAAAACTCAAAGATCCTATCAGTTTTGTCTTCATTAGCCTTCCGAGTAATATAAGATTATTATTATTATTATTATTATTATTATTATTATTATTATTATTATTATTATTATTATTATTAATAGTGTCTTTCTGTATTTTGCCTATATAAATCGGATTAATCCCTGAAGAGGCCCCTAATGTAATTAATGATGTAGTTTCTGGGATTGAGGTTTGGTTAGGTTAGACACGTTTTAGGTGAGGTTAATTTAACCTAAACCAAATCCCAAATTAAGCACCTAAAAATTACTTCAGGTGTCTCTTCCAAGACTGATCCTAACAGTCTTATTTGGATTGACATATATATTAATATGAGATTAATTCAGCTCCTCATTCTCTCTATTATTTATCCTCATTTTCATCGGATCACTTGGAGAAAGGGCACCTTAGAACAATCCATAGGCGAATCTGTGTATAAAGGGTTGTCCTGGGGTTTATCCTTATTCAGGGACTATGGATGTGACTTGTTATATTAGGTTAGGTTAGTTTGTTATATTAGTCAGGTTAATGAAACTGGAATGAACGCATCTAAAGATATCCTGAGGCGCATTTTGTGGCAGTTGATGTATTTCATTCTGTCATCTTTTATATTGAAAATAATTATATATATTCTATACTTATGGATTTGGCATTTCTTGCTAACTAGGTAATATTATATTTTCTTGCATTATCTACTGCTATATCAGTGGAAAGCGGTAGTGCAGTGGTAAAAGCACCGGACTCAGGCAGTGACAAACTTGTGTTCGGGTTCCTCGTTGGGGGTTAGGAAAGACATCCACATTAATTCCCCCTGCTCCAACCTGTTTATGTGCATCCCAATCGAATGAGGTTGGATAGTGACACAATATGGCAAACAAACTGCAATATCCATATGGGGAATTTTATTAGTAGCTGGGAATCCAAAGGCAATATTATTTATGGCTGGGTGGAACTTGCGTGGGATGGCGTGACGTCACAGCCTGAGCGGGTATTTCGATGTCGTCACAGAGGTGGCTGCATAGGTGGACTCCTCGGGCGTCAGTTGAGTTGCTACTTAGTCTTTTTTATGTGAGATAATGTTTGTTTATGTGTTTTTGGTCATTCATAATTATGCTTTGATCGTGTAAGCCCCTCTTAACAACATATTTTGTAAATACATCTTTTTATATATTCTTATATTTACATATTTATTATAGATTTTATGTTACTTGAATAGGGAAAGATAAGCTCACATAGTATTCCGTACTTCTGGATTTTTTTTTTTTTGGCACCGTCCCCACTCAAATGGGGGTGAACACAGTTGAAACTGGAAGATCGAACTCGAATTTGTCAGGCTTTTTACAAACTCGAGCCCATATGTCCATAACCTCTAGGATATTTTAAAAGAACCAAGGAAAGATTAGCGACCTCTAGTACAATAAATAACCCAGTAAATTGTTAGATTAGGTTACGCAAGGTTAGGCATCAACCAAGCGTAACCTAACCTAATCTAACCGTGTTCGGGGTTATCTAATATACTGGGGTTGCTCATCTCTACCTGAGCCCCCATAATTATTCTAGACGGGATCTTCACCAAATCTTTCATCATTTAGAATAGAGATGTTTTATATTTAAAAACGGAGATCATTTAGATTATGTTACATCTAATCCTGTAAGCGCTTAGTTTGCTGATTTGACGGGGACTACCATATGCAACCCTCTGTATTTCTTACAGAGGGAGACTGTAGAAAATGTTCAATTGAATCGAACTCTGGTCATCTCAGGTTGTAATTTAATATTTCAAGCGGAGAGAAACCATACAAGCTACACTGAGACTGCCAAACTCGGGACCTGTTTGTTAGTGTAGTTTTATAATAGCATTTACGAGATAATAACAGACTAAAGATACTCTTGAAGAAACACTTTGCTCAGTAGGTTATAATTAATTGAGTTGCTCTCTGTATCTTTTATGCACGATGTTAAGATTTTTTGTTTCATATTTGGAGTTGTTTTTTTTTTCATGTAACATACTTACGTTATTATGTGTATTTCCTTTTCAATTATAACAAGATTGTTTCGTTTTAATGCTGTAGCTTATATTTAATACATTGTTTCAAATTTGGTTTGTTTATTTTACATCATTCATTTCGTAATCCAACATCGATGCAGTTGAAGTTATAGGTCAACCCAACTTTAGCCCTATCGTAGTTGATAAAGGTTAAAGGTTAAAAGTCACTCATGAATGGCAGAAGCAAAGGACAGTGATATGCCCACCATACAATCGACGCCCATGCCCCCTCCCAACCCGTAATCCCCATGCAATGGCTAAATAATCAGGAAGACTTGTAGGAGATCACCAACTCCCCAATGAGTTGCCCATTTTAATTGGTAACAACAGCATGAGAGAATACCAGCTCCAGACGCTACTACTGCCTCACCATGTCGCTAAAACTGGGTTCAGGTAAAGATAATGACTCCCAGTACATTAAATGACCCCGTTGAGTATTAGGTTAGGCATTAATCTAACCTAATCCAATCCACCTTAACGTAACCAAACCCAACAATATCCGGGGTTCTTTGTGGTACTGGCAGTCATTATGTTTACTTTGATCCAAAACCTGTCAAATGATTTATGCTGAAACATTTTTACATGAAGTTTCTTTAGCTGTAAAATTAATGTAAATTGGCAATATATTTTCAGCGTTGCTTAACCAAGGCTTTAAATTCTTTAGGAATCATAAATATACCATTCATGTAGCTAATTACGAATAGCCGAATTTCTTTCATATGTATTACCAAAAATGAATAGTAGGACTACATGCCGAAACCCTGAACACATTTTTTGCATCGAGTTCCTTTTTGTTATACACAAAATACTAATTATGTAAATCACCGTTTTATGTGTCACAATTAACCCTCATTAGATTGGGGGTGGACACAGGTAAGTTAGATCTAGGTGATTAAGGCTGGATGCCCTTCCCAACGTCCCACGATGGGATCGAACTCGCGTTAGTCGCTTCTCGACTCGCACGCTATACCACTGAGCTGCCGCAGCCCCTACGAAATTTCAGACGCAGAAAATTTTCATGAGTTATTACTACGGCAACTGAATTCTATGAATATTTGTCAGAAACATTATTTAACATGAGGGGGATCAGATAGAAAAAAACATCTAGAACCTTTGCAGTTAGGTTTCTTCAACAATTGATAGTGTACGGGAGGGAAAGGGGAGAGAGGGTCTTCTTGTGAAAACAAATTTGTTCTTTGACTCGGCCACCTCCCATACAATGGATATTGCGGCCTTTGTATATAAATACACTTATTTTTCCGTAAAACAGTTTAGTGTAAAAAGTAGAGGGTTGGTGGCGCCTATCATGCACTAGGTAGCCTTCGTCAATATGTCTTGCTCAGTACTTACAGTTAGATGTATGGGGTCTATAGTGGCACAGTATCTTCAGGTTTCTCGCTGCTTTCAATTAATAAAAAATCATTAACGTTTTGGGCTACATATATATATATATATATATATATATATATATATATATATATATATATATATATATATATATATATATGTTACAGTTAATACGTATAATCAGTTAATATGTATATTCCCTGAAAAATACAGTTAATACATATATTACCTGTTTCACTCAGGGAATATACATATTACCTAAAAATTTCAGTTATTATACATATTACCTGAAATTAGGAGGCATTTTTTATACATATTCCCTAAACTGAAAATAACATAGACGGTAAAGTAAGAGAGCACTACAATATAACTCATGCAAGCCAAAGAATTGCATAAAACCAACACAAAATCGATAGGCAATCATAAAAGACTGCACATATTTATATGAAAATGTCAATAAGCTGGAATCCTACTTGTTAATAAATTTTTAAATTCTAAAAGATGACTTATTAGCCTTTAATAAAGAAATATGATTTATAAACTCAACTGACTTTTTTTTTTACATACGTAATACCTCAACTAACGAGTGGCTTAACTAGCGAATTTTTCGTCTAACGATCCTTACTCCAAATCCCGCCTAACGAGTAGTATTTCGACCAACGAGGAGCCACTTCAAAGGCCAAGAATGACCGTAGAGTATAGTTATTTCTCTTTGTTTCAGTTTGACTTGTGACCTGGGTAGTGAAAACTTCTAAGTCTCTGATTGTAAAATGGATTCTGAAGCCAGAAGGGAGCAACATTTTGTGGAAGAACTAAAAAAGTGGCATAGCAAAAACAAAAGAGTGCTAATTACACGTGATGAATATTTTGAAACAGTAAATGAATTAATTACCAGCCAGGAGACGAAAGTCAAAAGCCCGCGACAGTACTATCTAATCAAAAAAATATGAGCTGCTGAACTGTGGTGACACTCAGCTGAAATGTAACTCTAGATGTCATTCTAAACTGCCATGTAACAACAAATTGTAACAAATGTCACTTTTAGTATTGTCTTGGATTTTTACATATCATTCAAAACTGCCATGTAACAACAAAGCGTAACAAATGTCACTTTTAGTATTGTCTTGAATATCAAGAGTTATCGTATTTTATTTTTCATATTGAATTGTCATATTATCACTTCACCCCTTCAATTTTCAGTTTAGGGAATATGTATAAAAAATGCCTCCAAATTTCAGGTAATATGTATAATAACTGAAATTTTTAGTTATGTATATTCCCTGAGTGAAACAGGTAATATATCTATTAACTGTTTTTTTTCAGGGAATATACATATTAACTGATTATACATATTAACTGTAACATATATATATATATATATATATATATATATATATATATATATATATATATATATATTATATATATATATATATATATATATATATATATATATATATATATATGCCGTATGTTGTCTTCAAAACTAATGAAATTTACCCTCTTAACTCTATCAATATATTAGGAATTCATATAGCCTCTAACTTGTCTTGGAGGAATCACAGAATCCAAATTTCTAAATCTTCATCCAAAAACTGGGGGTTTTGTTTCGTTTTCGTTATTACTTTTCCTCGTTGCAGTTACTTAAAATTTACAAAGGTCTTATCCGCCCCTGCTTAGAATACTGCTCACACATCTGGGGTGCTTCTTCCTTTACTTATCTTCTTGATAGGGTTGAATCTAAGGCAGTCAGACTCATTAATGATCCTTCTCTTACTTCTAACCTGGATTCTCTCTCTCTTCGCCGTAAGGTATGTTCCCTTTCTCTTTTCTATCGCTACTACTTCCATCGCTGCTCTGATGAGTTGGCGAGTTGCATCCCTCCTCCACTGCCGAGGCCGTGTAACACTCGCCAA
>JAXCGZ010000017.1:67500-77500 GCA_037179515.1 Halocaridina rubra
TTTGCATGATGTCATTGTTAACATACCCAATGTACCTCTCTCTCTCTCTCTCTCTCTCTCTCTCTCTCTCTCTCTCTCTCTCTCTCTCTCTCTCTCTCTCTCAGGTTGTAAAAATTTAAACGAGTATTCGGTGGGATTTCTCCGTTATTTCCCTAAATAGTTTTGTTTTAAATCTTGGAATATAGCTCATAAAATTTTCACGGAGCAGTTGTAGGTTTTTTAACTGGAAATTATAGGTCTATGTAGATATACTGTATATCGTCTTCGTTACCTAGACTCTCTAGAAAAAAAAATAGATTTCTAATAGTTACTTAAAAAAGTAGATGAGCGGACTGAGAGAAAGTTCAAATTCAAACATTTTATTTCAGTTTTACAATGGTAATTCTGTTTTAAAGTTAAGGATACAGTTAGGAGAGAGAGAGAGAGAGAGAGAGAGAGAGAGAGAGAGAATATGGTCAAATAACAAACAAAAAAATCGAGTCTGTAATTTCCATGCTATCGTATTGCGCATTCAAACACGTTGGGACGTACCCAATTGCAAAAACTGGAACTTATTTAATGCTGGAAATAAATAATGCCACAAGGGCCCAGCAGACGCCTAGAAGGGTCAAACTTCTTGGAAATTCTCAGTTGTTTTATACCCTCAAGTACAGGTAAGAGAAGGAAGAGGAAGATAATGCAGTGGGGAAGGGGAGGGGGGGGAGAGATTAGAATAACCGTTGTGGAGAGAGAGAGAGAGAGAGAGAGAGAGAGAGAGAGAGAGATTCAAATTCATATTATAAAAAATTATTGACATAATAGGTAATTACATCAAATGGAGCTTGTTAGCAAGCTAACAAGCCCGCTCCACAAGTAATGACAGAGAAAATTACAATAATATTAACAATTCTAATAATAATACACAATATGACAATTGGTCATTTCAGACAGTGAACTATACCTATAGCAAATATACTGAGAAAATAGATGAACTAAACTCGAAAAACTTCGAAACAATATTCATATAAGAAAGAGCGTGATAGTAACAGTTCAGTTATCCATAATGATAGTATTTTTGTGGATAAAGTGTATAAGCCATAAAGAACACTCCCTAGAGCTTCGGAGAGAAAGAAGGGAAAAACAGTTGCATCATGTTTCTATTATGCAAAAATCAATATAAAATAAAATTAATATAAGGGAAATATAGGAGTAGAAAGAAGGGAACTTTAGAAGAAGAGTGGAGTTCGAAAAGGATTTAACGATAAGAAACGAAAGAAATGGACGAAAAAAAAAGGAAAACCAGCAACCCACAGGTTCTTCTCAGCAGTTGTATGTATGGTTGTAAAATGGACGGAAAAATGGTAAATCAGCAACTCACGGGCTCTTGACATTCTATGGTTAGTATATATAGTGCGATGATGAAAAAAAATGTAGTCAGCGTTCAACTAGTCGACATGAAGGTACGGAGCAAGTTTCATTTCTTTGTTTCATATCACTTGATTTTATTATATGAAATACTCTTAGATGCTTAATAGAAGTTACATGGCAGTGACAGGTAACTTCACGATTTTTTTTTTCATGAAAAAATAGTTGCAAAATGATTATGCAAGATTTTCATCGGTCGGTTTTATTTGTTTAATAATTTCATATAGTTTCGTTGCTAGTAATGATATTTTAATGAATTTGTAATTACATGAAAGGAAAGTTTGATTAGTTTCCTTGGAATTTGTAATACGCCAGACTATATCTTACACCACGAGGCCGCGCGCATCCCGTATAAGCCTAACGTGGCTATTTTAAGACCAACTCCGCAACAGACAGACCCACGTGGTTCTATTTTTTTGTTAAGTAATAATGTGGATTTTGCTATCGTTATTATCAACTTTTGTATTTATTGCAATATATTCTGCACTCCATTTGAAAATGCTAATGATTCGATCATTATTTAAACTTCTATAATATGCAAGTATTTCATATAAATTAAATCTCTGCAAAATGCTTCACAGGATGACAAATAATACAGATATATGATTTAAATGTTGATGTAATTTCTGCCTGAAATCGGTTTACTTTTGCCTTTCGCTGGGGTCATGAAAACATGAATAATGATTGTTATTTTTCTTTTCTTCTTCCAGGGCCTGCGAGCACTAATCATCACCACCTGCTTTGCCGCTGTTGCCTTTGCTCAGGATAGCAGCAGCAGTGATAGCAGTAACTCCGACAAGCCAGGCACCAGGTTTCTAGGTTCTGGTCTCGTTGGTGGTTTGTTGGGTGGTCTTAACAATGGCTTGGGAGGTGGTGTTGCCCCTGGATTCGGCGGTGGAGCGCCTGGATTTGGTGCCTCTCAGACCTGCAGGTACTGGTGCAGAACTCCCCAAGGCCAAGCTTACTGCTGCGAAGACAACAACCAGCCACAGGGACCTGTTGGCGTCAAGCCTGGTTTCTGCCCCCCCGTTCGCCCCGTCTGTCCACCGGTGAGAAGTTTTGCCCCACCACTCACATGCTCTAACGACTATGTCTGCGCTGGTGTTGACAAATGCTGCTTTGACACCTGTCTTCAGGAACACGTATGCAAACCTCCAGTGGGTTCGGGTGGCTTCGGTGGTGGATTCTCCCCACTAGGAGGTTATGGTCGTTGAAAACCCCACAAATAAAACACTTGTACCTGTATTAATTCTCCTTTCACAATTATTGGTGCTTTTGTTTATCGAGATCTGTTTTAAATTTAAGATTTTTCTGGAGAATGCGCTTTTTTTTACTCAAAAAAAAAAACAAATCCTTAAAATATATACACTATATATTTTGTTTATTGTTTACTTCTAATGTCAGTTGATTGCCTGTATATATGTACATTATATATATATATATATATATATATATATATATATATATATATATATATATATATATATATATATATATATATATGTGTGTGTGTGTGTGAGAAAGTAAACGAAAAACGCGTGATTTGCGTAGATTTTATTTCCAATACAAACTAGCACACAAGAATAATCGATTACCATAGCCTTTATGCGTATACTTGCATATAGCTATTGTAGCTTGAGTGATTACCTCTGAAGATTTCATAAATGTACTTAAGCGTTAAGATTTTTGTTTTGTTTTTGTTTTTACTAAGGCGAAAACTAATGAAAAATTACATCGTCTAAATGTTGAACATATGATCAAGTTAATAATATTTCATTAGTATGGGTTATTATTGTTATTATTATCATTATAACAGGTAAGGGGGTTTCTACCATCATCCAGGTTCGAACCCATGAAGATTCTGTTTCACTATAACGCCAGATATCCAAAGGTGTATCACTCACTGATTTTGCTCAATTGACAGTGGCTCCAGAGGGACAGCTACTCTCTCATCCTCACTCACACTACTTTGGTGAAAAAAATTTACGAATTACTAGGATTGTCGAACTTTATAAATGTACTTCAAAATAAACAGTTACACTTTCACAAGTTCACTAACATGGCAGAAAGACTATGAGACTTTTTACACGAATATGTAAGAATGTGAATTTCCCCCCTCTCTCTCTCTCTCTCTCTCTCTCTCTCTCTCTATATATATATATATATATATATATATATATATATATATATATATATATATATATATATATAAACACGACTTGCTCTCAGCAGATAACAAAATGAAAAGGGTGATCAACACTGTGAAGTTAACACAGTGACAAAACCGACCCGCATAACCCCTAATTCTAGGACTTATAGATCTGATAATAACAAATAAAGTGGAAAGTATACCCTATTGGGACGTAGTTCCCTGCCCAATTGTAGACCATGAGCTGAACATTGCTATGCTAAACATAAACAAGCCCAAAAGGAAGCCTCTCCTCAAGACATTCCGGTGTCTAAAAAATTACTCCCCTGATATCTTTTGTGAAACATTAATCAATAACACAAATGCACTTAATAGAATTAAATACACAGATAACGTCGATTTGCAGGTTGAGATTTTAACAAAAGTCTTCCTTGAATGCTTAGATAGTTGTGCACCCATTGTAACAAGAAAAATAACCCGCCCCTCAGCCCCCTGGCTAACTAATGACATCAAAGAGGCAATGCAAATCAGAAATCAAATACAAAAAGAGCTAAAAATGAATAGATATGATATGACTCACCGAGAACGTTATAAAACAGAAAAGAAACGTGTCAGATCTCTCGTCAGTGTAAGTAAAAAGGACTTACAAAAAACAATTTAATGACTCTTAGACATGATACAGCAGCAACATGGAAAGTGATAAGAAGCATGATACCAAATGAAAAGAGTACCTCAGAAAGTTATGAAAATATTACGGAGTTGAAAGACAAAGCAGATAACTTTAATAACTATTTTGCTAACGTTGGCAAAAATACATATGAAAAAACTCAAGAAAACATCAAATCAGTGAATATGAGTAATTGCTTAAATGACAATTCTTCCAATGAAAACACAAGAGAGTACTTCAAGCTAACTCCTATAGATTGTGCTACCCTAATTCTTACCATAAAGAGCCTAAGAAACTCTGGCTCTTATGGTTCAGATGGTATACCATTTCAGTTCATCAAAGATGCTCTACCCATGATTGCATCCTATATTCTAACTATTATGAACACTTCCATTGTTACTAAAAAGTTTCCTGACTCTTGGAAAATATCACATGTAATACCTCTGCATAAAAAGGGGGACAGAGAAGATGTGACAAACTATCGTCCCATTTCCCTCCTACCCATTTTCTCTAAAATATTAGAAAAAATTGTTGCATGCCAACTTATGTCATATTTAGAATCAAATAGACTACTAACGATTAGCCAACATGGTTTCAGACCAAAATTCTCGACGGAAACTGCACTGCTTAAAGTTATGAATAGTATATATAATAATATAGATATGAAAATAAATATCTTTACTAATTTTATTAGACTTATCAAAAGCCTTCGACAGTGTAAACCATGAAATTCTTTTAAGTAAATGTATTAACTTAAATATTGATCCAAGCTGGTTTAGCGAGTATCTATCTAATCGTAAACAGTCCATACGTCTTAACAACATTATCTCTGTGCCAAAAGATGTATCATTTGGTGTTCCACAGGGATCAGTACTTGGTCCTATCCTCTTCTCCATTTACGTAAATGATCTATCTTCTTTCATTTCTGACTGTCTAGTCGTACAATATGCAGATGACACTCAACTACTCCTTAGTGGTGATATTAATAACCTCTCAGAGCTAACTTTAAGAGCAGAAAACACTCTGTCAAAAATTAAAACCTATTTCCAAGAAATTGGGCTGTTAATTAACGAAAGTAAAACACAGTGCATATTTATTGGTTCAAAGTTCCACAGAGCACAAATTCCAGAAAACACAACAATTAATTTTTGCGACAATATTATCACACCTAGCAAAACAGTCACAAACCTAGGAATTCACTTTGATAACCACATGTTGTTTGATTCCCACATAGATAAAGTATGCAAAAAGGTTACAGGAACTTTAATGTACTTATCACGTATAAAAGACAATTTTGAGACTACCACTCGAATAACTGTTGTTGAATCTCTAGCCCTAAGTCACATTAATTACTGCACAACTGTTTGGGGATCTACCACTAAGACTCAGATAAACAGAATACAGAAGCTTATTAATTTTGCAGCTCGAGTTGCCCTGGGAGGAGTAAGAAAATATGACCACATCACACCAGCTCTCAATAAACTTGGGTGGCTGCGGGCAGAAAATAAGGTCGCTTATGCTATTTATGTTTTTGTATTCAAAATTTTAGACCATCATTATCCTAGCTGGCTATTTGATTTAAAAACAGTCAGGGATATAAGGGGAACCAACACAAAACAGAGCAGTGAGCTCTTTATTCACAGAACAAACACAGAAGCAGGTTCAAAGATGATCACTATCAAAGGGCCAACACTCTGGAATAATATTCCAGAGCATCTTAAAAATGCATCCTCCTTCACAGCTTTCAAAGGCAAACTATTTAGTTTTCTTTTGGACAAATAGTTGCTGCTCATTAAGAACTAATTATTCTCATTGTAAGGAAACAAATATGGAAATGATGCCGATAATAACGATCCTGTATCTAGTGGCATACTTACTACTTTATTATTAACATTATTGTTAACATTTTATTACAGCATTATTACTTTCTATGAAAGCTACATTTAATTTAACTATATGTCTAACCCTCTTATTTATTAGTTTAATTACATGTCTACTTATAAGTTACTGTTAATGTTGAATAACCATTGTACAAAATGGAAATAAATGTTTTGATTTTGTTTTTTTTGCTTGATACCTATTGAGTAGCACCTCAATCATGATACAAATTTAATAAGAACTACAGTCATTCTGCTTTAGCCGTATAAGAAAATATTCATTTGGCACTAGGAACAGCATCTACGCAGTAAGACTTAAGTTATCTTATTAATGACGTTATGAAAATGAGTTACGCATATCCTGAAATAGTACAAAAGAAATAAGAAGTTACTATTATCGTCAATATCTATATATATATATATATATATATATATATATATATATATATATATATATATATATATATATATATATATATATATATATATATATATACGAACACACAAGCGTCAGTAAATTTCGCAAAACATTTTCTAATGTAAAAAATAATTCACAAAATATTTTAAAGTACAAAACTAGTATTGAAGAGGAAGTCGCTTTGCCACTGTTGAGTTAATAGCATTGATCCAGCTTTCGGAAGCTCAGTCGGTGGAAGCGACTGACTCCTTCCTACCCAGGATGTCCCAAAAGTCAATTCCCCAGGTTGGCTTGTAAATCATTTAGCGATAAGAAGGGAGAGGTAGTTGCCTCCCTCTTATGGTAATCACTTCAACTCAAATGGCTTATCGAGTACATCTTAGGGTATGCCACTTGTGAAATAATATCGTAACGACTTAGTTTCTGTAACAGTAAATTTATCGTGCCTATCTCATACTGAAGAAATTTAACTAAATCTAACTCGATTTCTTTCTCTTTTTAAAGATGAGTGGTAGAGTAGTAGTTGTAGTAGATATTGTTGATGTACATTAGCGGTAGTTAAAGCGAGGAGTTACACTCACGTGGAGATCTTCTGCCGCTATGTTGCAGGACACGATACTGTGTCAGCTTGTAGGTTCCGCATGTGTTGTAGTGTTGTTAACTCTTACCCTTAGGCTCCACGTGTTGCATTTGACACCCTATTCTTTCTGGGGGGGGGGGATGAGAAAAAAAAAAGTCAGAACGAGTAAAGGCGCAAGTTATCCTCTTACATTTACCAGAAACAAGGTCTATATGTAATACAGTAAGCACTAAATATTTTGGAATAAGTAAAAATAACTACTTTCAGTACATTAAATATTCCCTTAAACGATTAGGTTAGGCAACTAATCTAACCTAGCAATATACGGGGCTAATTAATGTACTAGGAGTCCTTATCTTTACTTGAGCCAAAATTTTAATTTGGATGTAGTAATTGAAAGTATACTCATAGAGACCAAGACCATTTATTAACAGAAAATAGTAAAACGCCAAAAATAATACGGACCCCCTTCCTTCACATAATAAAAAGCAATGAATTCAGTGACAAGGTGTCATTTCTTAATAAAGAATCATGGGTAAACCCCAAGTTTTGCTCTGAAGAGAATACCAGCAGATTTGTCCTTGCTTTCACGCGGAAGCAAGCGCAGTATTTCCTGACAGATCGAGCATGTGTGCAAATAGCCAACAATAGGAATTCCAGAAGCTTACGACTATTTTTGCCCTTCTGAAGTTGGATCAATCCCAGCATATGCACCTGGCATCATTTTTAGGTTCTTAATCTGGAATTGAGGCAAGCTAACCTAACCTACTTAGGTTAGGTTAAGCCTCCTTTTGCCTCATTCCTATATTAAGCACCTAAAAGTTCATCAGGTGCCTATTCGTGGATTCATTCCGGAAGTCTGAGCTCGTGAAGAAACTGTTTCGCTAAGTATATACTCTCTGACCCTGTTGAGTTATAGGGGCTAGCACACGAGAGACGCCACTTCCCTCTTATCGTCAAATGATACTGGCTGATAGAAGCTACGCCAGTCAGAATGGGTAGTTGAACTCGGGTCCCTCTAGGTTGTATATCAGATTCTATATTCACACTAAGCTGTTATTATATATAATATTTCTCTTATCATTATTATTGAATAAAAATGTACAGGTAGTCGCTGATATTGTAATTATTATTATTAATTATTTATTTATAATCTCTATGTTCACTGTTTTAATATTTTAGTAGTGAATACAATGTCATCTCCCATTTTAAGTTAATAATATTCTTTTAAGTATGAGAAGGTGTCTACCATGTCCAAATAATAATAATAATCATAATCATAATATTATTACCTGATATCTATGTAGTAATGTGCAAAATATTTGGGATAGGCTAATTATATATGCCACTCAGTAATTGGGACTTATTGTGGCACAGAAAGTGGTGCACACACACACACACACACACACACACACATACATATATATGAAATGGGTTTAGATTTTTCAGTAGCTATGTGAATATAACACCTGGGTCCCACCCCGGAGGGCTCAATTTCAACCCTCCCCCTCTTAGACGTTAGTACTTGGTTAACTGAGAGGAAACACGTGGCTCCCAGGGTAGATATCTCAAATCTGAGGGGAAGAAGTGTATCCAGAGAGGAATATCACGCAGAAAAGAAACTCCAAATTATGAAAAAGTCTTCTGGAAGTTTTGTTATTCATTTTGGCAGAGTTCTATCTCTATCTGACTAAAATTTCAGCGACAGTTCAGTTTCATATTAGCTTTACAATTAATTATGCAGTTTAGTTTCATATTAGTTTTGCAGGTATTAGCATCGTAAGAGTATAATGGAAAATAATTTCTAGATAGCACTTTAGAATGGGTTAGGAACGAAGGACATCTAGGATCTCAAAGGATGGAGTGTGACCTGATGCTCTATGAACATCTATGCCTTAGTACATAATAGCTCTAATATATTATTTCACATCATAACTGACCAAAACTGTTCTACTTTTGTAACGCAGTATCGAATACTGTCAATCTTTGTAGCCTTTTATGTATAATCCTCATTCAATTATAAGATTCATGCATATGTTTTTATGTTATGTGTTATGGTATTTTGCTTTGACTCAGCCATCCTCCTTATAAGGGGGTGTATGGTTCTTGTATATAAATAGATGTGTCATTATTAGTCTCCATTCGGGGGTATAAACAGACGGATTGAAGCTGGGATATTACGGCTGCATAACCTTTTGATCGCCACGACCAGTAGGCTCGGACATGGTTGTCTCCTCCCAAGTAAAGCAGTCTGCCTATTACTCGATGATGTTCTACGATACTAAGATGCTTGCTAATTACTTATGCAATTTCCATCCCAAACCAATAGGTCTAGCCAGGTGTTCTAAATCAATGTGTCTCTTAACTCCTTAGCTCACGTTCCCCCTTTACTATGTCAGGTTCTTTCTTTGTTCCCCTTTAACTTATGTCTGTAAGTCACGCTTTTCAAGACCCTTTTAATTGAATAGTCCGAAATGGCACTAAATATGAGGCATCAGTTTTTTTTCCCATTTTGGGTAAGGTGGTAGTTCATCGCCCATTTCATTTTATTTATATTCATATTGTACAGAGTTCATTTCTTCACTAGTTTGGAGTTCCTCTCCATAGATTGAACATCATATAGCTAAAAGTCATATCATAAAAAAAAGAAAAAAAAATATACCTCCCGTTTATAACCATTGTACTAAATCATTAATTTGAGAAAAATATATATTATGGCGAATATGTAAAGTAATTACGAGTTAAATCGCTATATGTTTACGCCTCCATAACGAAGAATATGTCAACTATTACTAATAAATATTACTTATGGCCAAGTTCACTTGATTATCTTCCACGAATGTGCCAGCATGCTGGCACATTCGTGGAAGATAATCAAGTGAACTTGGCCATCAGTAATATTTAT
>JAXCGZ010000017.1:85000-90000 GCA_037179515.1 Halocaridina rubra
AAAATGTGCAATCTCAATATCAGTAGCACTAAGTATCATATTTAAAAAACACTGGAATCAGGGGAGATTCCAAGATGCTGGAAACAAGCACACGTGATACCTATCTTCAAAAAGGGAAGGAGGGATACGGCTCTGAACTATAGACCAGTTTCCTTGACCAGCATAGTTTGCAAAGTTATGGAGAAACTACTAAGGAAACATATCTCTCTTCACTTGGAATCCTTCAACTTTTTGTCAGTGAGGCAATATGGTTTCAGAGAAGGTAGATCAACAGTAACAAACTTATTAGAATTTTATGATGAGGTAAGCCAAATCTTACAGGAAAGAGAGGGCTGGGCAGATTGCATATTCCTAGACTTCCAGAAAGCGTTTGACACTGTTCCACATGGGAGACTTATTAGGAAGCTGTAAGCAATGGCTAGAATAGGTGGAAATGTCTTGGAATGGATAAAAACTTACTTAGAAGGAAGGGAACAGAGGGTTAGAGTAAGACACTCAGTGTCTGAATGGAGAAGAGTTAGTAGTGGAGTTCCATAGGGTTCAGTTTTAGGGCCACTTTTGTTCCTTGTATATGTAAATGACCTACCAGAGTCTGTAAATTCATTCATGAATATGTTTGCAGATGATGCAAGGATTGTGAAGAGAGTAAGAAACGAGAACAATGGGAGAGAACTTCAGGAAGATCTAAATAGTTTGCATGAGTGGTCAGAAAAGTGGCTAATGAAATTCAATACTTCAAAATGTAAGGTAATGAGAATGGGTACAAGTGCAAGAAGGCCCAAGCTTGACTACTCGGTGGCTGGAGTACAACTTCAAGAGACAGAAAATGAGAGAGATCTAGGAGTAAACATACTGGCAGATTTGTCTCCAGAAATACAGATAAATGGCATAGTAAGGGCAGCATATGCATTCTTATCAAATGTAAGGGTAGCCTTCAGGCACATGGACAAGGAAATGTTCAGGAATATTTATGTAACCTATGTGAGGCCAAAACTCGAATATGCAGCCCCCTTTTGGAATCCGCACTTGAAAAAGCACATAGCTAAGCTTGAAAAAGTTCAAAGACATGCCACGAAACTGGTGCCAGAAATACGCAATCTCAGTTATGATGAGAGGCTGAGGGAATTAGACTTACCATCACTCGAAGCTAGAAGATTGAGGGGGGATATGGTGACAGTCTTTAAATTCCTTCATGCTTAAGATAGAGTGGATAGGGATCGATTTTTTTATATGGCAGGCTCTAGAACTAGAGGTCATAGTTTGAAGCTTCGTAAGAAAACTTCTTTGCAGGATGTAAGGAAATACTTTTTCAGTGTAAAAGTAGTTGATAATTGGAAGTGGCTAAGCGAGGAGGTAATTAATGGTATCTCAATCCATAGTTTTAAGGACAGGTATGATAAGTATCACTAAGTCTAAAATGGAACCGATGAGGAGACGGGAAGATACGAGCTTTGGGCTCTTTCCCGTAAACACAATTAGGTAATTGCATTCGAGGTTTTAAGGGTTATCAAATTACTGACATGATTACAGTGTCATCCAGATCATTGCCGAATCGAAGGAAAACACTTTTGTCTTTTATGAAGCCACACAAAAAGTCTCTTGTCAGAAATTGAACTTGTGCAGCCATAGGATTTTTTTCATAAACTGAATCATTGACATTGTTTTATTTTGCTCTTCACAATGATATTATATTTTGACTTCCTTCATGGTTGCAAGATAATAGTTCCTCATTTATTATTTTTAATTTCATGGGTTCTTTGTATAAACACCCACGATTATTTACAAAGGAAAACATGCATTTAAAAGAAGGTCAAGATTATACGAAACTTGAAAAATGAATGAACTGTCGCTGGTAATTTCAGCTCATGATTTCTTTATAACATTTACATCGGCAAACAGTAGACATTATTTACATTCATCTACCCAGAATATTCTTTCATATTTTTAACAGATATCTTTTATCCCTCCCTTTAATTCTGACGAGTCACAACATTCCCCATCTCTGTTTCTCTTTGTTGTTGTTGTTTTTTTTTCTTGGTTCCCAGGCCTTATGAGGGCAGGTTCTTAGCTCGTCACAATTCATAAAAAAAAAAAAATTGATCAGGTAAATATTTCAGACGCATTAGGTAGCATAATGCCACTCATTTCTAATAGAGGTAATATTATTACTTTTTTAATATAAAATTTTGATAATTTTTTTTCATTCAATTATGTAAGTGTAAATATCTATATATATATGAATCATGTTTTACCCCGACCGGGACTCGAACCTAGGACTTATAATTACTAAGTCAAGGCGCTACCAACTACACACCACAGAAGGTATAAAAGGACTCCAACCTTATAGCTTATATCTGCTATACTTAGGGATGAACGCATTCTATCTGAATGCCACTATGTTCATATTACAGATTCCCCAACCTCACTCGTGGCTTCATTTTAGCATTTAATTCAATTCCCAATCTCATTCGGGTCATACAATAGCCAAGAAAGCACATTACATATGTGAAAACATGAGTCATGTTTTACCCCGACCGGGACTCGAACCTAGGACTTATAATTACTAAGTCAAGGCGCTACCAACTACACACCACAGAAGGTATAAAAGGACTCCACCCTTAGAGCTTATATCTGCTATACTTAGGGATGAACGCATTCTATCTGAATACCACTATGTTCATATTACAGATTCCCAACCTCACTCGTGGCTTCATTTTAGCATTTAATTCAATTCCCAATCTCATTCGGGTCATACAATAACCAAGAAAGCACATTACATATGTGAAAACATGAATCATGTTTTACCCCGACCGGGACTCGAACCTAGGACTTATAATTACTAAGTCAAGGCGCTACCAACTACACACCACAGAAGGTATAAAAGGACTCCAACCTTATAGCTTATATCTGCTATACTTAGGGATGAACGCATTCTATCTGAATGCCACTATGTTCATATTACAGATTCCCCAACCTCACTCGTGGCTTCATTTTAGCATTTAATTCAATTCCCAATCTCATTCTTGGTTATTGTATGACCCGAATGAGATTGGGAATTGAATTAAATGCTAAAATGAAGCCACGAGTGAGGTTGGGGAATCTGTAATATGAACATAGTGGCATTCAGATAGAATGCGTTCATCCCTAAGTATAGCAGATATAAGCTATAAGGTTGGAGTCCTTTTATACCTTCTGTGGTGTGTGGTTGGTAGCGCCTTGACTTAGTAATTATAAGTCCTAGGTTCGAGTCCCGGTCGGGGTAAAACATTATTCATGTTTTCACATATGTAATGTGCTTTCTTGGTTATTGTATGACCCGAATGAGATTGGGAATTGAATTAAATGCTAAAATGAAGCCACGAGTGAGGTTGGGAATCTGTAATATGAACATAGTGGCATTCAGATAGAATGCGTTCATCCCTAAGTATAGCAGATATAAGCTATAAGGTTGGAGTCCTTTTATACCTTTTGTGGTGTGTAGTTGGTAGCGCCTTGACTTAGTAATTATAAGTCCTAGGTTCGAGTCCCGGTCGGGGTAAAACATGATTCATGTTTTCACATATGTAATGTGCTTTCTTGGTTATTGTATGACCCGAATGAGATTGGGAATTGAATTAAATGCTAAAATGAAGCCACGAGTGAGGTTGGGAATCTGTAATATGAACATAGTGGCATTCAGATAGAATGCGTTCATCCCTAAGTATAGCAGATATAAGCTATAAGGTTGGAGTCCTTTTGTACCTTCTGTGGTGTGTAGTTGGTAGCGCCTTGACTTAGTAATTATAAGTCCTAGGTTCGAGTCCCGGTCGGGGTAAAACATGATTCATGTTTTCACATATGTAATGTGCTTTCTTGGTTATTGTATGACCCGAATGAGATTGGGAATTGAATTAAATGCTAAAATGAAGCCACGAGTGAGGTTGGGGAATCTGTAATATGAACATAGTGGTATTCAGATAGAATGCGTTCATCCCTAAGTATAGCAGATATAAGCTATAAGGTTGGAGTCCTTTTATACCTTCTGTGGTGTGTAGTTGGTAGCGCCTTGACTTAGTAATTATAAGTCCTAGGTTCGAGTCCCGGTCGGGGTAAAACATGATTCATGTTTTCACATATGTAATGTGCTTTCTTGGTTATTGTATGACCCGAATGAGATTGGGAATTGAATTAAATGCTAAAATGAAGCCACGAGTGAGGTTGGGGAATCTGTAATATGAACATAGTGGCATTCAGATAGAATGCGTTCATCCCTAAGTATAGCAGATATAAGCTATAAGGTTGGAGTCCTTTTATACCTTCTGTGGTGTGTAGTTGGTAGCGCCTTGACTTAGTAATTATAAGTCCTAGGTTCGAGTCCCGGTCGGGGTAAAACATGATTCATGTTTTTACATATGTAATGTGCTTTCTTGGTTATATATATATATATATATATATATATATATATATATATATATATATATATATATATATATATATATAACCAAATAAGCACATTACATATGTGAAAACATGAATAATTTTTTTACCCCGACCGGGACTCTAACCTAGGACTTATAATTACTAAGTCAAGGCGCTACCATATATATATATATATATATATATATATATATATATATATATATATATATATATATATATATATATATATATATATATATATATATATATACATATATATATATATATATATATATATATATATATATATATATATATATATATATATATATATATATATATATATATATATATATATATGGTGTGTAGTTGGTAGCGCCTAGACTTAGTAATTATAAGTCCTAGGTTCGAGTCCCGGTCGGGGTAAAAAAATTATTCATATATATATATATATATATATATATATATATATATATATATATATATATATATATATATATATATATATAGATATATATATATATATATATATATATATATATATATGGTTCCGGTTTTACGTCACGGACTCCCTTATCAACCAAGGGCTAGGACGGTTGCCT
>JAXCGZ010000017.1:95000-100000 GCA_037179515.1 Halocaridina rubra
TTCCATTGCCTAAATAAAACGAAATCTCCCAATATAAAAAAAAAACACAAAGAGAAAAATAGAGAGTGAGAGAGAGATCCTATTTCCCCGTACCGAAGCATAAGCTCTTGAAAATACTCAGCGCTAAACATATAGATTAAAGGGGATACTTACTGAACCTTCTGAGGTGACAGGGGGTACTTCGCGAGTAATATTATATCATATACTTCCTTTCCCCAAGTAACTCTGGCGCAGAGTAGTTGTAAAAGCCTCTGGCTAGTACAGTTTACTGGGAAGGTTACTGCTGTGGATCGGCACCACGGTGGGGGGGTTGGGGCTTGCCCCGGCTGACGTTCCGAGGAGCATCTCAGATGGATATCGGAACTGAAACACCGGCAACCTTTAATAAGGTACCTTCTTGGTGAGTGCCATGCAATATATCCAATGCACTTACAAAATGGCCTATTAAATCATATTGGTTGTAGTTTGTCCCAATTTGGATGAGGGTGGACAGACATTTTGGAGCCGTGGGATAGGCTGGATGCTTTTCCTAACGCCCCCCGGTGAGATCGAACTCACTTTTGTCATGTTTGTCATTTCCCAACCCGCGCGATCTGCCACTGAGCTATTACAGTCCCTTTTACCTGGCCTTTTAGTAAAGCACAATCTAACCATTACAGTGAGCCTAACACTGGGGGAAGAAGCCAACTCAACAAGGTCACGGTCTCAAACCCTGATCAAGGGAGAGGGTTTGCGTCAGGAAGGGTATCTAGCTTTAAAGCCCTGAGTTATAACATGTACTAGTTCCCGAAGAGGCTAGTGTGATACGGTGACACCATATGAAAATAGGAAAAATTACCGATATTGGAAAAATGTATAGCAGTATATCAGAATGCAGCCAATTTTAATAACTAAACTGCCTACTTTGTAGAATAGGTACAGCATGGCAGATTTGTTTGTTTGTTTATTTATTTAGTGTTTACATTCATTTTTACTTATTTATCATTTATTAATATAATTTTCTCTATTACTCAATATATGTTCATATTTGCTATCTTTTCCTCATCATTGAAAATAACTTTTTCCGTACTCCTATTTACATCTTATTGTAAAAATTATTTTCTCATTCATTTTTAGTGTTTTCAGATTTTTTTTTAATTTAGATGTAATTAGTGCTCGTCACGTGTGTTTAACATATATCAGGAGGAAATATGTTCATTAGAATTCATTGCATGTCTGGCTGTGTTTTATATAACTATTTTTTTCTTCGCGTTTATTGCTTTATTGCACTAGTGTAAGATCCTGGTTGAGAGAGATCTATTATTGTTTTTATTTTGTTTATTATCTTTCATTACTATTTTAGTCATTATATTCCTAATCGTAATCCTAGAGGAGCTAAGTTGGGTGAGCGAGTGAGTTTGCTTCTTGTGAATGTGTGCTTTGACTTCGCCTTTTCCATTACTAGGATGATAACGGTCATTATATGTGTGATTATGTATGTAATTTGATTATTTTTTCGGGCCCACTACCTATTGCACATGATGTCCAGTATTGTGAATGCTAATGTGTGGTTGTTTTTTTATGTATCAATTGTATATCGTCACATTATATACAACTTGAAGAATATGACAGACAAATAGATTGACAGATTTATGTTGCGATGAAGGATAGTATATAAAATTATATGTTTGATAAGGGGCTAAGGGAACAGGATAGGCGAGACACAGGAAAAGGAGGAAAGACTAGCAAGAAACAGCGACCCCAAATAGATATGGTTCAAGGTAAGACAAATAAAAAGGTTTTTGTACTCTGTAATTCTGTGGCCAGCAGGGGCTTTGCCATTGAGCGGTTGGTTGGAGACGATAATAAGGAGCATATGGGGCCTTTTATATTTGTGCCCTGTGGGGCGGGCATAATATCAAAGAATAGCCTCACCGTATTCCCTGCGTGCCGTAAAAGGCGACTAAAAGTGGACTGGGCGGGGGGACTGGGAATCCCCCCCCCTTGTATCAACCTCCTGCGAGGCGTCAACGAAGAGGGGGAGTAGAGGGGAGAATAACTTCTCCCCAAACTTTCCTTTCTTGACGTCGGCTACCCCCCAATTTAAGGGGGAAACAGCCTCGGTATATGTATGTATGTAATTCTGTGGAATATACTTATCTGCTGACTGTGTTAGCATGCCAGTTCAACCCAGTACCGGTTCCAAGCCTGGACCAGTGGAGAGGGTTGGTGCCAGGAAGGGCATCCAACAATAAAACTCTGTGAACCAATACCAACACTTCTGGTCAAGAGTTTAGTGAGATTCAGCTACCCCATTGCAATATGAGAAAAGCTGGTGAAAAAGGAGAAGAAATTAGTAAGAAAACTTAAAACTTATTCGCTAGATCTCTTAGTAAATTCACAATTTATGTAAGTGCGTTTCTTACTTGTGTGTGTGTGTGTATGTATGTATGTATGTATGTGTGTGTGTGTGTGTGTGTGTGTGTGTGTGTGTGTGTGTGTGTGTGTGTGTGTGTGTGGGTAAGAACCTGTTTGGGATTATGATGCAAGTATTGTAAGGTGTATGCGAGGTAGAAGGAAGAAGATAAAAAGTGGGAGGGGCAAAATTGGTGGGGTGTTCTGTTTACCAGGGGGGGGGAGATAGTGGTATTGGTCTGGAGGTAGGAGTTAAAAAAGTTGTAGCAGTCGAGATTCTGAAAGTGTGGTCTGAAGACTCGTTTGAGTCCATGGAAATTTTGAGACAAATATTGGCATCGACTTAAATCCCATGTTTAAATGCTGTAACAATTATGTAGTTTCTAATTAATTTATTGATGGGTTTCAATAGTTTAGTATTATACCTGCTTCATCTTCTTCTTCCTGTAATTCTTATCCTTCTTCATTTTGTTTTGTTTTTTGTCTTCTTCATGTTAGTTATTGTTATTATTATTATTATTATTATTATATCCTTCTTCTTCTTCTTCTTCTTCTTCTTATTATATTATTATTATTATTATTATTATTATTTTATTAATTATTATTATTATTATTATTTTTATTATTATTATTATTATTATTATATATTATTATTATTATTATTATTATTATTATTATTATTATTAAAACACTCATCAACAAAAGTACTAAATATTCTAAATGTAGATAATAACCATACGAGTACAGGATTAAACCACATAAGAAAAAGAGAAATATACTAATAAATCAATTTACAGTAAGGGAAGATCTACTACATCCTTACAAGGAAGTTTGGACATATGAGGAAGTGGGAAATGGCATGAGTTGGGAATTCCTAATTTTCAGTGTCATTTCGACGTGTGACCTGGACGTGCTTCATACCTGGTCTGTTCATTGTCTCCTCTCTCTCTCTCTCTCTCTCTCTCTCTCTCTCTCTCTAATATATATATATATATATATATATATATATATATATATATATATATATATATATATATACAAAGGCCATATTACCTCATAAGGGGTGGCCAAGTCCTCTCTCTCTCTCTCTCTCTCTCTCTCTCTCTCTCTCTCTCTCTCTCTCTCTCTCTCTCTCCTAATATATATATATATATATATATATATATATATATATATATATATATATATATATATATATATATATATACATATATATATATATATATATATATATATATATATATATATATATATATATATATAACCAAGCAAGCACATTACATATGTGAAAACATGAATAATTTTTTTACCCCGACCGGGCCTCGAACCTAGGACTTATGATTACTAAGTCAAGGCGCTACCACTACACCACAGAAGGTTAAAAGGAATCCAACCTTATAGCTTATATCTGCTATACTTAGGAATGAACGCATTCTAACTGAATGCCACTATGTTCATATTACAGATTCCCCAACCTCACTCGTGGCTTCATTTTAGCATTTAATTCAATTCCCAATCTCATTCGGGTCTTACAATAACCAAGCAAGCACATTACATATGTGAAAACATGAATCATTTTTTACCCCGACCGGGACTCGAACCTAGGACTTATGATTACTAAGTCAAGGCGCTACCACTACACCACATGTAATGTGCTTGCTTGGTTATTGTAAGACCCGAATGAGATTGGGAATTGAATTAAATGCTAAAATGAAGCCACGAGTAAGGTTGGGGAATCTGTAATATGAACATAGTGGCATCCAGTTAGAATGCGTTCATTCCTAAGCATAGCAGATATAAGCTATAAGGTTGGATTCCTTTTAACCTTCTGTGGTGTAGTGGTAGCGCCTTGACTTAGTAATCATAAGTCCTAGGTTCGAGGCCCGGTCGGGGTAAAAAATGATTCATGTTTTCACATATGTAATGTGCTTGCTTGGGTATTGTAAGACCCGAATGAGATTGGGAATTGAATTAAATGCTAAAATGAAGCCACGAGTGAGGTTGGGGAATCTGTAATATGAACATAGTGGCATTCAGTTAGAATGCGTTCATTCCTAAGTATAGCAGATATAAGCTATAAGGTTGGATTCCTTTTAACCTTCTGTGGTGTAGTGATAGCGCCTTGACTTAGTAATCATAAGTCCTAGGTTCGAGTCCCGGTCGGGGTAAAAAAATGATTCATGTTTTCACATATGTAATGTGCTTGCTTGGTCATTGTAAGACCCGAATGAGATTGGGAATTGAATTAAATGCTAAAATGAAGCCACGAGTGAGGTTGGGGAATCTGTAATATGAACATAGTGGCATTCAGTTAGAATGCGTTCATTCCTAAGTATAGCAGATATAAGCTATAAGGTTGGATTCCTTTTACCCTTCTGTGGTGTAGTGGTAGCGCCTTGACTTAGTCATCATAAGTCCTAGGTTCGAGTCCCGGTCGGGGTAAAAAATGATTCATGTTTTCACATATGTAATGTGCTTGCTTGGTTATTGTAAGACCCGAATGAGATTGGGAATTGAATTAAATGCTAAAATGAAGCCACGAGTGAGGTTGGGAAATCTGTAATATGAACATAGTGGCATTCAGTTAGAATGCGTTCATTCCTAAG
>JAXCGZ010000017.1:110000-112500 GCA_037179515.1 Halocaridina rubra
GAGGGATTTTTTTTCTTCTTCTCCTTTTGGTTCGGAGTCTCTTGCAAATCGGATTTAAGCCCTGCTCAGCCCATGCAAGTTGGGTCCACTTGCAGGTTACATAATATAGAATGTATTTATTTTTCGCTTGGCGTCATTTGTCATAACAAGTCAGATGCAATTAAACTGGTCGATGATGATCCGTTATGCAGTGAATATATATCGAAAAAAATATATATAATTTTGCAGAGAATGGGTTTAACTACCTTTCCTGTGTTTGCCATTTGAAAACAATTATTTGTGTGTTTATTTATTTACATACCATTTTTCAGTTTGTAACGAATGGGTTCATCTGGAATTGTCGTATTTGTTATTAAGTGATTAATTAATTCATTTCTTTCTTTCTTTATTTTTATCATGAATTTTAAAACCCTTCCCGTGACATTATTTTCTATTCACGATAGCTTCTTATTTTCGTCCATAACCCTTGGTAGACAGAGTCTATTCTTCTTGTTAATGAGGGAGATTTCAGACTTTATGCTAAGAAGTAAACAACCGTAGCATAGGGCTAAAGTGCTCGATTCGGGAGGTGACTCACCCGCGTTCGACCTCACGGCGGGGCGATAGGGAGGGCATCCAGCTTTAATTCTTCAAATTCTGTCCTTTTGTGTCCTCCCCTTAATGGGGAGTAATAGTGACACAATGCACAAAAAGAGATATGAAGTGAACAGCTAAACCATGTGGGGGAAAAAAATGCTGGCTAAGAAGATATTGATCATAACTGGTGGAGCCATGGGGTTATGTTACTCAGCTTTCTTTATATTATTTGTCTTTTTTATGAAAACAAATTTGTTTCAACTAGGAAGTGTATATCTTCAGTGGTTTAGCAATTACTGCCAGTATGGAGACGGATAAATATAGACAGATACATTCATACATATACAGTATAGATTGATTGATGAATAGGTAGATACATACATAAATTGATATATGGATAGATACATGCATACATAAATACATAAAATTATAAAGAATGAAAGAGAGAGAGATAGTTACGTCTTAAGCACGAGTGCATATAACCTTGTATTTTATTGTAGTGCAAATATTTTTAGTCACTATAAAGAGCAAACTGTGAAATCGGAAATGATCTATTTATGTCTCACTATTTATTTGGAGTCATTTTCTTCTTCCGCCGATTTTGCATTTATCTTGTCTGTCCTCTTTTCCTCTTACCCCCTCCCTCCTCCAAATCATCTTTGGCATCCTCTTGCTCCTCCTCATCATCATTATCATTATCATCTTCAGTCATAGCGGCGGACATTCGGTATATTACAACGCAGTACACTTACGATATACTCTGATAATGTTCACTATTAATTCAGTTCACATATACATATCTACATACGTGAGTATACACACACACACACACACACACACACACACACATATATATATATATATATATATATATATATATATATATATATATATATATATATATATATATATATATATATATATATATATATATATATATATATATATATATATATATATATATACCCGTAAGTAAATACGTACACAAATATTTATATACTTTATTCATATATATACATACATATGTATATATATGTGTGTATACATACATACATACATACATATGTATGTATACATACATACATATTTATTTATTTATACATGATAAATCAGTCTTGTTACGCCTGTTGGTAAAATCTGCGAGAATTAACATCCGAGAAAAGGTTTAAGAATATACAGAAACATTAAAAGAAATGGTAAATGAAATTATGTGAATAGATGATTAGGATGGATCTTGAATATTACTGAAGAAAGGAATTGGAGAATAAATTACGATAACAAGGGAGTTACAAAGAAAATAATAATAAAAATACTGTAATGATTTAGATGAAGAGAGAGATCAAATAAATAAACAAAAAGAATAATTAGTTTTGCTTCCAAGTTCAGTGACTTTCGAGGAAAATTTTCTTATGGCAAAACTTAACTAATTGAACACGTGCTCGGCTTCACACCTCCCGAAAAATCTCTTTAATAAATATTTAATATCTCTATCGAACATTTTGAGAATATTTTGGAAAAAGTCACATAGTTATGCTAAAACCCAATTGACTTGTAAATTTCCACAAGAACCAGTACATATTGAGTTAACTTTAAGTTTGATCTTAAAATTATATTTTACAAACTTTGATGAATGACTCCCGGCGGGATAGACCATTATAGTAGTTGCGGTTTCAGAGGTATTTATAACGAAATGAGGAAGAGTTATTATCCGTTTTTTTTATTCTTGTTATTATTATTAGTATTTATTATATTTTTGACCTTCTGCTGCCAAGTTGCAGGAATAAAGTGGCTTCGTTCTGTGTAAGAATATAAAAAAAGAATTTTTTTTTGCATAATGTTCACTTTTGTAATTAGGCTTTTATAGGATCATTACAGGAAGTACAAGAGCGAATTCTTCTTCTTCTTCTTCTTCTTCTTCTTCTTC
>JAXCGZ010000017.1:122500-125000 GCA_037179515.1 Halocaridina rubra
AGAGATGACGTCATGGCGTGGTTTTGCTAGATGCCAAGTCAGTGGATTTTCCCGTGTTTTTTCTTAATGATATATTCTTCATTCCATATTGGTAGCGTTAAGGACATATTACAAGTTGTGAATGAATCTTACGCGGAATAAAAATAAATACAAAATCTTTTGGCCGTGACTCTGAGATTTCTGTAATTAAATTTTATTTATTTATGAATCTGACACGAGGAATTATAAGCTAATCTAGGCGATCTGAAGAAAGGTACTTTTAGAATTTTTTTTTTTTACTTTTTATACTACATTTTTTTACTTCTTCTTCTTCTTCTTCTTCTTCTTCTTCTTCTTCTTCTTCTCTTCTTCTTCTTCTTCTTCCTCTGTTTTTTCTCCACCTCCTCCTTCTCCCCCACCTTCTTCTTCTTCTTCTTCTTCTTCTTCTTCTTCTTCTTCTTCTCTTCTTCTTCTTCTTCTTCTTCTTCTTCTTCTCTTCATCTTCTTCTTCTTCTCCTTCTTCTTCTTCTGTTTTTTCTCCACCTCCTCCTCCTCCCCACCTTCTTCTTCTTCTTCTTTTTCTTCTTCTTCTTCTTCTTCTCCTCTTCCTTCTTTTTCTGCTTTTTCTTCTTCTTTTTCTCCTCCTCCTCCTCCTCCTTCTTCTTCTTCTTTTCCTCCTCCTCTTCCTTCTTCTTCTTTTCCTCCTCCTTTTCCTTCTTCTTCTTCTTCTTCTTCCTCCTCCCCTCCTCCTCCTCCTCCTCCTCCTCCTCTTCTTCTTCTTCTTCTTCTTCTTCTTCTTCTTCTTCTTCTTCTTCTTCTTCTTCTTCTTCTTCTTCTTCTTCTTCTTCTTCTTTTTATCATCATCATCATTAAAGGTAAATGTGTTTCTATGCTTTTAAGATTCCGTCTATTGATTTTTCTGTTTATTCATTTTTTATTCTACATATCCACCAATGAATTGCAAGGTCAGGGTTGAACACTGTTCCTGGAGGCTTATAAGAAATCGTGTCGGGGCAGGTGACATGAACCTTCATTATATCTAAATTGGTTCATAAGTTCATTTCATGCTCAAATGAAGATGAATACGATGTCTTTGGACACACGCACACGTTTATTTAGATTCACCTTTTTTTTCACAGAGTGGATAGGGATCGATGATTTTGATATGGCTGATACTAGAACTAGAGGTCATAGTTTGATGCTTCGTAAGAAATCTCTTTTTCAGGATCTAAGGAAGTACTTTTTTAGTATAAGAATGGTTGATAATTGGAACTCGTTTTGCGAGAAGGTAGTTAATGCTAATTCAATTTATAGTTTCAATGACAGGTGTGATAAGTATCATTGAGTATATAAATTTGACCGACCAGATGAAGGGGATAAGGTATTGATATACAAAGATGAGGCAATGATACACAAATGAAAATGACAGACTGGAAAAAGAGTCAAAGTACTGAGGACCTAGAGACATGGAGGATTAGGCCTTAAGATAACGATAGTTCCGCTTTTTGAAGGAAGATAGGTCATAAGAATTTGGGAAGACAGAAGGAGGATGAGAGATTCAGAGTCTGGAGGCAGATGGGAAGAAGCAGGCGCTGCAACGACCAATCCGCGAGCTATAAATTTCCACACAGTACCTGTGAGACGAGGCCGCTTTGCGAGTGTTATGTGGCATAGGCAGTGGGGAAGGGATACAACTCGTCAACTCGTGTGTGTGTGTGTGTGTGTATAATATATATATATATATATATATATATATATATATATATATATATATATATATATATATATATATATATATATATATATATATATATATATATATATATATATATATATATATATATATATATATATATACATACATACACACACGTGTTGACGAGTTGCATCCCTCCCCCACTGCCGATTCCACGTAACACTCGCAAAGCGGCCTCGTCTCGCAGGTACTGTGTGAAAATTTGTAGCTTGCGGATTGAATTTCTGCACCATTCCCAATATTAGTTTTACTTTGATCTTCGTTCAAATATAGTTGTTAGATAATGATGGCCAATTTTTTTTTTATCTGTAATAATTTTTTGTTTCTTTCTAAACATATGATTTGCTCAACCTATCATGAATTTTGTTTTAATTTGCATCTTGAGACTATGATATCGAAATAAATTTGAAGAATTTTTTTTTTTATTTAATGAGAATTTTCTGTACCTTTTGCGACATCAATTTTATTCTATTCGCTTAGATAATATTTGAGAGATTTTTCCCCACTTTTCCATTGTGTGGCAGCATCACAGTGTAGGAATTTTTCTTTAAATATTGAAATGGATTTTTATTTGACAAATGATTTTCTCTATCCTTCGCAACATCAATTTCAAGTCCTTGACATTATAGTTACTAAACGTTTTTTTTTTTTTTTATAAAGTCTTCCATTGTATGACAATATTGTAATATTTAGATTCTTTAATTTAGTAAGAAAAACTCATACAAAGAAGATAATACTGCTACTACTACTATTACTACTGCTACA
>JAXCGZ010000017.1:130000-137500 GCA_037179515.1 Halocaridina rubra
AACCATATGGTTAGTTATTCCCAGCAGCAGAGATGGTTTGTTCAAATTAACGCCTCCTGAGACAGACCTGCTTCTTTTTGTCGTGAATATCACTAATATCTTCGGATAGTGGCCTAACTTTTCTGGTTTGAAGAGTAATGTATTCACCTTTTTCCCAGTATTTTTCTTCTTCCTCGAAGCATATTGTCCAGGTATGATTTCAGAACATCATGCCAAGTTTCTTACAATAAATTTTCTCCAAATCCTGTTTCACTGGAGTTGTTTGTGGTAACTACAAAGCAAGTATAGTTATTACGTGATTCATTGTTTCTTGATCTGAATTACGTCCTTTGGACAGGAGCTTGTGAACCATTCCTTGTGGCATTAGTGTTAGCTTGAATTTTTGGGACCTATGAGTTGAACAGGCTTCGTGTCTTGCACATATTAAAGGAAGAAGAACTTTGATTTTTTTTATACATATATTTTTACACTCTTTATTTAGTATGATTTTCAAAATGTAACAGCATCTAGAGAGTAAGTTGAAGTTATTAATGATGGTGAGGAATTAGCTAAACATTCAATACAAGCTACATAACGATGAGTCTGCCCTCCCATGTTTATTATAATATAATTCTTGATTGTGCGACCTTTACTCCTTGTCGGGTTAACTATGGTCTTCCACACATTTCTCTACTGTTTACTTCTCTCTATACAGGTGTCGATATCACATCTTCATCAAGTTCTATAGAAGCCTTATATTTTTATGTTGACAAATTTAAGTCTATCCCACTTTTAATTCTCATCAGCTTTTTAATCATGTGATGGTCTCATTTTTTCTCTAATGTCTTCTCTGATGGTGAACCTAGACTGAATCTTCAACTGAGGCAGACTTAATAACCTTAGAAAGCAATAAACACTTTTTTTCCATTATATAAACTAATAAATAGTCTTAACAATTCGGAAATGGCGTTTTAGCCAGCCATGGCTATCTATAAATATTTTGTACATTAACATAAGCGATCTGATTTAGTATCCTCACATGTTATCGCAGCAGCCAAATCTGCCGCCAGAGCAGTGCAGAGCCTTGTTATTTTCATATATCTTTAATGTAGCTGCTCCATATTTCCAGGGGGACTCTTGCGTTCTTAATTAAACATGGATCTGGCATTTTGTGTATGTACTCCTTGGCTAATCCTCAAATTAAGATGTATTTTAAAGTACTTCACGTCTTCTGCCACTCTGACACATTTCTTTCCCTTATTTTTCTTCACAGGTATCATGTGAGATCGTTCTCCTCAGAGCTCGAGGGGTGTGTTGCTCCATCACTGAACTAGACAGTGATGCACTTCTTAGGTACAAAATCGCATCTTTTTAGTGATTCATTAGATACGCCTTGGATTATATGCTGTAATACGTGTATCTTCATTTATCTATCAAAAGCTTTGAAAAGTCACTTTGGCTCTTTTTTTCTTTTTCTTTAAGACTTCTGTTTTGCAGTCTCCATTGAGATTTCAAAAAAAAAAAAAAATAAATTAAAAAAAAAAAAAATAATAATAATAATAATAATAATAATAATAATAATAATAATAATAATAAAAAAAAATAAAAATAATAATAATAATAATAATAATAATAATAATAATAATAATAATAATAATAATAATAATAATAATAATAATAATAAAAATAATAATAATAATAATAATAATAATAATAATAATAATAATAATAATAATAATAATAATAATAATAATAATAATAATAATAATAATAATGAATAAAAATATAGTTGATACTATTTGTGACTAAATGCTAACACAGAATTAGGAAACAGTTTAACCTTCAAAGTCAGTAGGTGGCATGAGAACTGGGGAGGGGGATGACATATTTTCTCTAATGGAAACCGAGCTAGCGATTATGCCATTTTACCATAGACATCGAATAACCAACGTGTTCCTCCTCAGCCTGCTGAGATGAGGTGCGATACCAAACGAGGGTCCAAAGACCATTCCCTTCTAACATCAAATTGGCTCTAAGAAAAAGATTGTATCCGACGCAGTCTAGAGAGAGAGAGAGAGAGAGAGGAGAGAGAGAGAGAGAGAGAGAGAGAGAGAGAGAGAGAGAGAGAGAGAGAGAGAGAGAGAGAGAGAGAGAGATAGAGAGATCACCATCCTGTTGGTCTCAAATATTTTGTTACCTAGATTAATATTCTCTATGCGACTTGAAATTTCAGATAGATGGATAGAATTAAAGAGAGAAAGCTATAACTTTCCTGTAACTCTTTCATACTGGTTTACCTAAACTAAACTGACCTACATATGAACTTGAACTTTTTTAGAGAGAGAGAGAGAGAGAGAGAGAGAGACAGAGAGAGAGAGAGAGAGAGAGAGGAGAGAGAGAGGAGAGAGAGAGAGAGAGAGAGAGAGAGAGAGAGAGAGAGAGAGAGAGAGAGAGAGAGAGAGAGAGAGAGAGAGAGATTACCCTCCTCTTACTGAGTTATCTAAACTGAAGTTACCTGAATGTGAACTCGAACTTTTAATGAAAGAGAGACAGAGAGGGAGTGAATCACCTTCCATAACTCTCATAAATTGTCACCTAATTTGAAAATAAGTAAATATAGTTTTGGACATATAGAACATCCAGTCCATTAAGAAAGTGAACATAAGCTCGGTTGACCATGAAGGGGCAACTCACTTCCTAGTTACGAGACGGTGGGTATTATCTCTCTAGGATTTTTCAGCTGGAAGGGAAGGCAGTTACTGGCTGAGGGCGGATAGAGTGGGATATTTTTTTTTTAGTTATCTATTTCATTTTAGGTTGATTTTTTTACTCTTTTTTTTTTTTGTGCTATTTAACATTATTTCTATTTTGATCTTCAATGTCCCAGATTTTATCATAAGCCAATATTTAAGTGAAATTCTGGTGAATAGTTACCTTCACATGCACAAAGAATGGAATGAAAATAAGAAGCATTGGAGAGAATATCCAAAGCAAATGAAAACAAAGTTTTTTTCATTCATGAATAAATATAATAAATTTCAGGAGATATTATTAATTGTTGAGTGAAATTAAAAATTAATGAGGTTTTTAAGCTATCTTAAGTCTTATGAACTTGGAAAAAATTATGCAACAGTTATATGATTAGATTAGATTTACAAACTTTAAAATCAATAAAATATATATATATTAATTGTTCCTATATTATTCCACAGTTATCTATCTGTATAGACAAAGAGATAATAATATGGGTAGACATACATATTATAATGACTGAAGAGAGAGAAAGAGAACCTATCTATAGGCGAAAAGACAGCATTGCTAGATATACTGATTAGAATGAGTAAGAGAGAAAGAGAGAGAGAACTTATCTATAGGCGAAAAGACAGCATTGCTAGATATACTGATTAGAATGAGTAAGAGAGAGAGAGAAAGCGAAAGAAAGAAAGAAGGAAAGAGAGAGAGAGAGAGAAAGAGAGAGAGAGAGAGAGAGAGAGAGAGAGAGAGAGAGAGAGAGAGAGAGAGAGAGAGGAGAGAGAGAGAGAGAGAGAGAGCAGAAATCTTTTGGGCACTAGATGACCCTGGAAGAGTGTGAAGGTGCAGTACTGTATATATAAAAGCCTGATCCATCTAGGAAGGGCACATAACTTTCCCCCTCCGTTTGGGTAACACTAACAACACTACTGTTAATAGTAAGTCTTATTATTATTATTATTATTATTATTATTATTATTATTATTATTATTATTATTATTATTATTATTATTATTATTATTATTATTATTATTGTTGTTTGTTTGTTTGTTTGTTTTACATGATTTATATAAAGTGCGTGATACTATTATACTTTTTTGATTCACTAACCTCGGTTCATATTGAGGAAGAGACTTAAAGGGGAGTGCTTGTCAGTTTTGGGTTGGCAGAGTGGAAAAACTACAGAGTCGCGAGGTACTGCTACTAGTAGTAGAAGTAGTAGTAGTAATTGTGCGGGTGTCACGTTTAGATTTTCTGATTAAATTCTTACCGAGATGTAGAATCGTGTCAGCAAAGTTACGGTAAATGCAAAAGTCTATTGCAAAAATATGGTTTAAGCAAATATATGTTGTCTGTGGTCCGCTGTCTTAAACAGTGTAAACCTAGGATACCATAATGTTAGTTAGCTAGACACACACAAATGGATTTCATAAACGCATCTGACGTGGTTCTGTGTATGGCTAGGATCCCACATGGGATCCTAGCCATACACAGAACCACATCAGATGCTTTTATGAGATCCATTTGTGTGTCTAGCTAATTAACAGTTTGGTATCCTAGGTTTACACTATTTAAGAAATCGGGCCTGTATCTCTGTGCTAATATTAATATAGAGTAAATAAGAATACTGTATATGAAATCTAGCTCTCGAAATGTGATGAATCAAGTTATATGTTTTTTTACATCCAAGATAAAAACAATATTATTTCTAAGTGTGCAGACTAATGCCCACTGAGTAGATGCATTTATTTTCCATTTACGAAATAAGTTTGGTACTTCGAACAAAGAAAAAATGCAAAAAAAAAAAAAATAGAAGTATTTTGAAAAATTTAAGCTTCATTTAACTCTTATTTTATAGTCAAAAATATTATCTTAATTAGTTATATCCATGTATAAAATCTAATTTATTTTGTTAATGAGTATATTTAATTATCACTTTCTTTTTCTATTACTATATTAATTACTTTTAATAATTTATTTATTTATTTATCAATTTATAGATTTGTGTCTATATGTATTTTGTTATGTGCATTAATTTTTAGGGATGCGTTACTTGGCCCTCATCTTGCTCGTTTCGGTGGGTGTAGTCTCAGCCCGGCCTCAAAATGCGGCTTCTTCACCTCAAGGAAACACAAGGACTCTGGGAAATTTCCTAGGAGCAGCCCAGGGAGCTTTTCTAGGATTCGTTAATCCAGGAGCCTTCTTGGGAGGCCACCACGGAGGATATGGTTATCCCTACGGAGGAGGCTTTGGTGGATACCCTGGAGGTGGATTTGGAGGATATCCATATGGTGGAGGCTTCGGAGGATATCCATACGGGGGAGGCTTCGGAGGATATCCAGGATATGGTGGATTCGGTGGATATTATGGATAAAGAAGGAGTTCACAAGGAACTAGATCCCTGGTTAGATAGTTTTTCCTCTTTTTTTTATTTTTATTATCATCAGCTATCAGCACAGATTTTTCTCTTTGGTTCTTTTTTTTTTCTATTATCAACTATCAGCTCAAAAAAATTCCCTCTGCTTTATGTTTCCATTACCAGCATTTAGTACAATATATTCCCTTTTATGATGATGAATCTGTTATCAGCTATCGACATATATTTTTCTCTCTTTGGTTTATGTGTCCATTATCTGTCAGTACAAATTTCTCCCTCTTTGGAGTATGTATCCATTATTAGCTCGCAACCCCCTCCCCCTTTTTCTAAATCCAGTTCTGGTATCCATACTAATCAAAAAGCACCGTCTAAGTCGAAGCTATGGCCTTTTACTCTCCACAGCTCCGGCAATAGTCGTCTGCTAAAATCCATATTTCCAGTTTACAATATCTGCATCGTCTCTTCTTTTGCATTTATACCATTTTATAATCATACGTAGTATTAAAACGTGCATTTTTCTCTCACTCAAGGATTTCCTTCAAAGTCGTGTTATTTTTTTTCTTCAAAATCGTATTTATTTATAGTTTTAAGAGCATTATAATATATTTTTAAGAATGCAGTATCGACAACACTGCCAGTTCATGCAGAAAATGTATATTATGTAAAATGTTGCAATGCCAATATGTAAATGTACTTGACATTATGCTGCATTGTTTGTTACCAAAATGTCTCTTTAGATGAGTTAAGGTGACAGAAAGAAGAGAATAAAAGTAAATGATATTTTATCTTTATTTACACCTTTTTTTTTTACATAAAACTCACACTCATATAGTTGTAAGGTTGTGTGCATTTTAATGCAAAATTACCATAAACCTATTTTACATTCTGTGTTAGTTATCCTCATTTTTTCCCATGCTCATACGAAGCCGTTTTTTTTCACTAGCATCTTTAACTCTAGTGGATGGCTTTAGATCAGTCTTTAACAACCGGATGCCCCACATAATTCCAAACCCTCTCCTGTTATATGGGCTTAAAATTTACATTGAGTTTGTTTGTTTGCTTTTTTTTCTCCAATTTCTTGAACTTCTTATGAGCTTTTTTTTTTTATAAGATGTTTAACAGTTTAAATGGAGATTTTCTATCGTTTTCCTACATAATATCATACATTCAGCCTTAAAGAAAAGTTATTCCAGTCAACTGTGGGAGCAAGACAGTTAAGCTCCGTGCAGTTCCATAGCCAGGATTAGAAAACTGAATCTACAGTCAGAGCTAACATCCAAGAGGCAAAAGCAACTCTGGTATCCAGTGCACTAGTGAGAAACAGCTAAAGAGTTACTCCAGCCCGTGAAAGGGGCAAGACAGCTAAACACAGTACCGACCCCAAGCATGGATTAGAGGACTGTCCCACAGCCAACACCAGTTTTCAAGTGGTTTCTAAGATACTAGTAAGAAACAGCGACCCTATATGAACGTAGTAAAAGTTGCCAATAAAGAAGAAGGCAGAAAAAAAGAAGAAATGAGAAACGACCCCATGCCTGGGTTTTATTATTCTCGGAACTAGTTGTCTTTGAGTAGCTTGCTCGTGTTTGACTAACATTCTTTTGTCGACCGGAATATTAATATCTAGTAATATCCATAATATTACGATTATCTTTTCATTAATATTCTGATAACATTCATGAACTAATGCAGGGAGATGATTAGCAGGTATTCTTTATAGATCTCTTGTGACTAAATTTGAAAGAAAGAGAGAGAGAGAGAGAGAGAGAGAGAGAGAGAGAGAGAGAGAGAGAGAGAGAGAGAGAGAGAGAGAGAGAGAGAGAGAGAGAGAGAGAGAGAGAGAGAGAGAGAGAGAGTTATTTTACTTGCAAATTTGGCATGTAGGCATTCATCATACTAAGTATCAGTCCCATAAAAACTGGTTATATATTTCTTAAAATATATATATCATCTATTTTTCTTATATATTATAATCTAGATTCAACTACAAATAACAAGTATAGACCTCGCTACGTCTATAAAAAATCCATGAAAAATTCTAAATTATATTAACTCGTATTTTTATGATGTTCCACTAGTGAAATTCAACTAAACTAACCATTCATAACATGATTATTTCACTATAAAACCAAAAATAATTAATTGTGTATATCTTAAATTATGTAGTCTTTTCTGTCCTATATTTCATGCTGCGGTATCATCTATAACTAATATATATATATATATATATATATATATATATATATATATATATATATATATATATATATATATATATATATATATATATATGTGTGTGTGTGTGTGTGTGTGTGTGTGTGTGTGTGTGTTTGTGTGTGTGTTTGTGTGTGTGTGTGTGAATATAATCATTTCCATATAAAATCCACATAATT
>JAXCGZ010000017.1:142500-160000 GCA_037179515.1 Halocaridina rubra
GAGATGCACGAGGCATGTTATTGTTGGCATATTGAATGTAGGAGTGAATGGGGAGTTGCTTTGAGAAGTTAAGAGTTTTAAGTGTCTGAGGTCGCAAGTATCAAAGAGTGGACGAGCAGAATAAAAAAAAATTAACGGGAGTGGATTGAAAGGAATCGTCTAAGAAAGTGTGCATTCATTAATATTTCCGTAATATTATATAGAAGTCGACAGTAACGTTCAAGCATAGTTCCATCCTACTACCAACACTCGATGAACACCCTCTTTCACTTCTGAACCAAAGCTGTTCTTCCCTGCGCCTTCTCTCAGTTTCATTCCTAATTCCCTCTATAAATACATAGGACATAGTATTTGTTTCCAAATCCCTGCAATGTTTCCTCTAATACTATTTACTTCTTTCAAAATGGCGAGTAATAATCGTTGTACAGCTGAAACTTAGTTTATTTCTTGTACATAGCAAACCAGTAGGTATATATATATATATATATATATATATATATATATATATATATATATATATATATATATATATATATATATATATATATATATATATATATAGATAGATAGATAGATAGATAGATAGATAGATAGATAGATAGATAGATAGATAGATATATATATATATATATATATATATATATATATATATATATATATATATATATATATATATATATATATATATATATATATATATATATATATATATATATATATATCTTATCGGTTATTATTTACTGTCCTGTTGATATTACCATGTAGTAGGTTGGCTTAAGGCACCAGCAGCCCGTTGCGATACTATAGCTGAAGGTCTTATAGACAAAAGTAGGGTACACAGAGTATATTTACATATTCGTTACACATCTCTTATTATTCTTTCACATATGACAAGTCACAATATCCTCATCTCATTTTCTCTTTATTTTGTTTCTTCGCACCCAGGTTCGATGAAGGCAATTTTCGTCATCCAGCCTGGTGTCACGCTCATAAAAGTAAAGTTAATCTCCGGAAGCTAGCAATGGTTCTATATTTACTGCATTTTTGCTACGGAGAGACTTTAATGATACGCATGACAAAGTTTTTCTGCGCAATCTCCAGTGTAATCATTATGCTCTGGACTGCCTCACATCCCTTTTTAGAAATTTTTCAACGCCTTTTTGGGTTCTCTTTACACTTGACAAATATTTTAAGACCTATTTAATTTTTTGACATTTTAATTTTAGCTACTTCTTGGGATATTTCGTATAAATTAACTCCAGCGAAGAAACATGTTAAAAGAATCTTTTAAAAAGTAATTTTAAATGCAAAGAAAAAAGATGTAATAAGAATCTTTTATATAGTAATTTTAACTAGAAATTTTAATTTTAATCTAGAAATGTTTAGATAAAAACAATGTTCCTCGAAGAGAGATGTTTGAAGAATCTTATAAAAAGATAATTTTATCTGCTTCTAGAGATGTCTTGTATAAAACTTCGCCAGAGAAAAGGGATATCTTGAAGAACTTGGCCTTGAACTTGAAGAAATGAACATGGGTGAGAAAAAAATCACACCTTAGGGCGTATGACAATAAACATCCTACAAATCACATAGCATCAGGGGAGGGACTATAAGATTCGCCTCATAGGATAAAACATCCTTTGACTAGGTGTCAGCTCTAGTATATAAGGACCAAGACAAGCAAGAGGAAGGCCACTGCGCGTTTTCAAGGCAACGGCAGGACACGCAGGTTCACCCTCCACAGTAAGTTTTTTATATTTTGTTTTTCTTTTTTTTTCCTGAAGGTGGTTCAACAAATTTAACTGAAAGTTTCACATTCGATATAATTAATTATTCTTATTAAAATGTCAGCATAAAACACCCACCACATATGATGGATTTTAGGAAAACCACAAATTCCCAAGATTTTTATTGATTACAATTGCGATAAATACATTCAAGTGACTTTTATTCTTTGGTATTATAAGTTGGAATTTTTTAACCCGACCTGCTCAGGTAAGCACTGTTCCCGTCGGTCATTTATATCGACCTATTACAATTGACACGTGGAATTTATGTATATATGTTCACAATGAAACCGTGATTTTAACAATACTATCCACGAAAAACTTTTGTGACCATCAGAGAACTCGATCGCACTTCGGAAGTTACAAAGTCATGCCACCATGCCGACTGGGCTACTACAACCGTCAAAAGTCGGAAATTCATAACTCAACCAGATCAAGCAAGCAATTTTCTCTTTGATCATTTATACCAACCTATTACAGTTGACAAGTGTAATTTGAGTATGTATATTCACACTGAAAATGTGATATTAAGAGTACTGCTATCCACGAAAACTTGTTGTGATCATCAGGCGACTCGAACTCGAGTCACAAGTTATAGAAGCATGACACCATACCGACTTTTATCTGTTTTTGTGGCCCAGTTGTTATGATGGCATTATCCTGTAACTTGCGACGCGAGTTCGAGTTTTCTGATGGTAAAAAGAGTTTTTTTTTATGGATAACAGCATTGTTAATATAACGGTTTCATTGTGAACAAATATATATAAATTCCACGTGTCAACTGTTATAGGTTGATATAGTCTAAATGACCGATAGGGACAGTGCTTGTCTGATCTGGTGTTTTATGAAATTATGACTTTTATCATTTATATTGGCCCAGTCGGTATGGTGGCATGATTCTGTAACTTATGACATAAGTTTGAGTCTCCTGATGGTTACAGAAATTTTTCGTAGATAATATAGTATTGTTAATATCACATTTTCATTGTGTACACACATACTTACATATATACAAAGAGCAAAATACTAGTACCATAAGTAATGTACATACATACATCCATACATACGTAAGTAACATTTATACTCCTTTGTTTTACAGATGCGCTTCTTGGCTTTGTGTTTGCTTGTTTTTGTGAGCGTTGTGGCAGCCCGGCCCCAACAAGGAAATCAAAGGATCTTTGGCAACTTGCTCGGTGCTGCTCAAGGAGCTATTCAAGGATTCTTTAATCCATATAGTGCCTATGGGGGAGGATATGGAAATCCATATGGTGGTTATGGAGGCTATCCATATGGGGGATACGGTTATGGATACAGTCCATATGGATATGGATTTGGTCGCTGAGAATGTGTTTTGACTTTTGTAAAGTTCATTGTGGATTTTGAGTAAAATTCTTCATGTTAATGTTATAACTTCCATCTGATATGACCAATAAAAATTATTTCTTAATGTTTAGTGTTCTTCATTATTTAATTTTGAAACTTGTGTAGGTTTTAATTTTTTGTAACTAAGGCTACTATTTATGTTATTTGTGTGTGTGTATGTGTGTGATTACCTAATTGTGATTACCTAATTGTGTTTACGGGAAAGAGCCCAAAGCTCGTATCTTCCCGTCTCCTGATCGGTTCCATTTTAGACTTAGTGATACTTATCGTACCTGTCCTTAAAACTATCGATTCAGATACCATTAACTACCTCCTCGCTTAGCCAATTCCAATTATCAACTACTCTTACACTGAAAAAGTATTTCCTTACATCCTGCAAAGAAGTTTTCTTACCAAGCTTCAAACTATGACCTAAGTTCTAGAGCCAGCCATATCGAAATATCGATCCCTATCCACTCTATCATAACCATGAAGGAATTTAAAGACTGTCACCATATCCCCCCTTACTCTTCTAGCTTCGAGTGATGGCAAGTCTAATTCCCTCAGCCTCTCATCATAACCGAGATTGCGTATTTCTGGCATCAGTTTCGTGGCATGTCTTTGAACTTTTTCAAGCTTAGCTATGTGCTTTTTCAAGTGCGGATTCCAAAAGGGGGCTGCATATTCGAGTTTTGGCCTCACATAGGTTACATAAATATTTCTGAACATTTCCTTGTCCATGTGCCTGAAGGCTACCCTTACATTTGATAAGAATGCATATGCTGCCCTTACTACGCCATTTATATGTATTTCTGGAGACAAATCTGCCAGTATGTTTACTCCTAGATCTCTCTCATTTTCTGTCTCTTGAAGTTGTACTCCAGCCACCGAGTAGTCAAGCTTGGGCCTTCTTGCACTTGTACCCATTCTCATTACCTTACATTTTGAGGTATTGAATTTCATTAGCCACTTTTCTGACCACTCATGCAGATTATTTAGATCCTCCTGAAGTTCTCTACCATTGTTCTCGTTTTTTACTTTTTTCACAATCTTTGCATCATCTGCAAACATATTCATGAATGAATTTACAGACTCTGGTAGGTCATTTACATATACAAGGAACAAAAGTGGCCCTAAAACTGAACCCTGTGGAACTCCACTACTAACTCTTCTCCATTCAGACACTGAGTGTCTTACTCTAACTTTCTGTTCCCTTCCTTCTAAGTAAGTTTTTATCCATTCCAAAACATTTCCACCTATTCTAGCCATTGATTGCAGCTTCCTAATAAGTCTCCCATGTGGAACAGTGTCAAACGCTTTCTGGAAGTCTAGGAATATGCAATCTGCCCAGCCCTCTCTTTCCTGTAAGATTTGGCTTACCTCATCATAAAATTCTAATAAGTTTGTTACTGTTGATCTACCTTCTCTGAAGCCATGTTGCCTCACTGACAAAAAGTTGAAGGATTCCAAGTGAAGAGAGATATGTTTCCTTAGCAGTTTCTCCATAACTTTGCAAACTATGCTCGTCAAGGAAACTGGTCTATAGTTCAGAGCCGTATCCCTCCTTCCCTTTTTGAAGATAGGTATCACATTTGCTTGTTTCCAGCATCTTGGAATCTCCCCCGACTCCAGTGACTCCTTAAATATGATACTTAGTGCCACTGATATTGTGCTTGCGCATTTTTTAAGCACATGTGGGGATATGTCATCAGGACCTGTAGCTTTATGAACATCTAAATCCATCAGCGCTTTGCATACCTCTGTGGCTGTAAGGTTGATGTTCTCTAATACCGGCCCTTGAGCTTCTATCACTGCAATCTGAGGGGGTGGGGTATTTTCTACTGTAAATACTGACTGAAACTCCTTGTTCAATTCTTTGCAGATCTCTTCGTCCGTCTCAGTGATGCTTCCATCCGCTCTCTTTAGCCTTAAAACCTGTTCTTTTACCTTCAGTTTTCCTCTGATAAAGCTGTGGAAAAGCTTGGGATTTTCTTTAGCCTTCCTGGTGATGTCCCTCTCATAATCTCTCTCTGCCTCTCTCCTTTTACTTAGGTAGTCATTTCTTGCTCTTTTGTAGGTTTGCCAGGCATTTATGTTTTTTCTCCTCCTATACCTTTTCCAGCATTTGTCTCTCCACTCCTTAGCTCTTTTACACCCATTATCAAACCATTTCTCTCTGGCATGAATTACACCTACTTTGGTGACAGGTATGCAGCAATCTACTATCTTCCCATATTTCTCACAAAAGATGTCATACATTTCTTGTACAGATTTGTTGTAAAATAAGGTTCTCCAGTCAATAACTGCAAAAAGCTCATTCATTTTGATGTAATCTCCTTTCGGATAGTTCCTCCTCATGTCCTCAGTGCCTCTACTCTCAGGAAGAATATCTTCAATGATATACTCCATCAACAACACACAGTGGTCACTCTTTCCAATTGGTGGTTCATACTCAATATTTTCAATATCCAACACATTATCTGTGAATACTAGATCAAGTAGTGATGGCTCATCCCCACCCCTGGCTCTTGTTGGTTCCATTACATGTTGGTGTAGGAAATTCCCTTGCACGCAATCTAGGAATCTTGCCCCGAATGAGTCCTCACCACTGTGTGGGTCAAGATTTATCCAATCTATCTCTTTATGATTAGTCTCCCATAATCAAAATCCTACACTTTTTCTCCCGTGCCATGTTAATAACTGAGTTTATGACTTCAATAGTACCTATATGACTTTCCTCATAAATTTCAAGCCTATTTTGGTTCCTTGGTGGGTTGTATACAACAGTTATTATAATGCTCTCTGACCCAGTATTTATGCGAGCAACAAGAAATTCCCTGAACTCACTTTCTATAGCCAAGTTTATTTCTTCAACTTGAATCCTCTCACTTATGAGCAGTGCTATCCCTCCACCAGTCCTCTCAGATCTTTCAACCCTTAGTATTCTGAAGCCCTTAGGAAAAACTGTGACACTGTTTATGTCCTCACTCAACTTAGTCTCTGTAATTGCTACTATATCTGCCTTACTGTTGTGAATCCTATCTTTTAATTCTACTGCCTTACCAGCTAATCCATCAGCATTTGTGTATAACAATCTTAATGAGGCCCCATCCCCTGATCTTCTGTCATTATCTTCTTTATCTCCCCTTTGTCTGGAAGTATTCTGTAATGAAAATTTTTCTTCTGTTCTTCATTTCTTTCATCATTTAACCTTCTTGCCTCTTGCAACAAGTTTTTGATCATTCCCATCTCTTCCTGTGTTCTGTATCGTCTAATGAACACTTCTTTGCATTCTTGAAGGTCTTTTAGACTTTTTTTTCTCAACAATATTTCCCTACATGTTTCCCCTCTCTCAAAGGTTACTTTTGTTGGTCTCGGCTTTCCTTCCCTCGAATATTTACCTAGTTGGTGTATGTTTACAATGTGTGTGTGTGTGTGTGTGTGTGTGTGTGTGTCTGAATGTATGTTTGTGTTTTTGAAGTAAGGTTTCTAACAGGCCTCCTGAGACCTCGAAGAAATTGCTTCAGCAATGACCCCCACACATTGAATTACAAATTTGCTTTGCCTATTGTGCTGGCAGGATCTACCGTATGGGAAGCTACCGTCTCTTTTTACTCATTCCCAAAAGGTTTTGCAGAAACGATATATTCAGTTATATATCATTAGTTATGTTCCATAATGTTAAAGAAGAAGACATATCCCCGTAATCTTTAAACGAGACGTAGAAGTAGTTTCGAAGACAAATAGAATTCACTCTAAGTTTTTAAGGATTTTGAAATGGGCAACATCTTTTTTATGACACCGTTGACAACTTCAACAGAGGCATCAACAACAAGAAGATAGTTTTAAGGCCAGTAAGAGTTCGTACTTTATATGAGTAAGACTAATTATATTAGTGTCAAATCTAGTGTTTACGACATAAGTGAAACTTTGTCATATGCAGTCATTCAGTGATCGCCATAAAATTTCTTGTGATTAGAACGCCACCGCCCTCTTACTGGAGAAGCCTTAAACTTCGGTATCCAATGGGTTTGTAAGTACAAATGGAATTTGGGCCCTGTTTGGTTGTACTTGGAATTTCGTATTTCGCTATAGTGGTTTTCGCTATTCATATCCGTCGGAATTTGCTTTTCATTGCTGTTACCTGCCAAATATGCAAAATCTTTGCAACACTGCAATTTTGCCATATTTAGATCTTTTACAAGGCAGAAAAGATATTTGTTGGGTATATCATATTCCTAACTAGTGAAATGAAAATTCAGAATATTAAATATGTATCTAAAACAATTAATAGCAACTATAATTTCAGTTATCAACACGATTCTTAACGGGTGAGCTAACTGAAAATAATATAATTTTAGATTACATGAGATTAATTATGAGGGTGTGAAAGTAAACAGTTACCATGTGTTGTGAAACCTGTAGCTATGTATTTTGATGGTTGCTGTATCCAAGGTGGAATAGATCTGCATGCTACTGATCTCTTGGTTAATCTTAATGGATATTTAAAACTTCTAGTATTTTCCTCCGCAGAATGCCAAAGTGGAGATCTTAAGTTTTATAAGGAGTAAATAAAAGATACCTGCATCTAGCAATGAAGGGTTTTGGGCTGTCTAAAACCCTAAAGCTCTATATAGATGGGGATTCGGGGAGAGTAGAGAATATTTAAGGTAAAATTTTACTTTTAACCCAGTTATGGAAAAAAAAAACTCACTAACTTTATTATGATGTTAGACTTGGTTTGTTTAGTTCACTCATATTCAAGAGAGAAATTTATAATAAATTATTGTCTTGTTTTATATATTTTTGCAATGTTTTATATTTTAATTTCGCTCGTTGGGGGCATGAAAAACATTTTTCGTATTCAATAGTCAGTTTGGATTTTTTTATATTAAAAAAGTACCTGTCACTATTTAGATATATGTCAGTGTTCGGTTTTGTTACTGGTAACAATCATGGGGTGGTTGGCACTCTTTACAAAGAAGAATTTTAGTATTAGTCCCATAATAGGCATCTAATATTATCTTGAGGTGCTAAATCTGGGACTGAATTTAGGTTAGATTAACCTTAGCTAACATGCGCCTCAGATCGCAAAAATGAAAAGTTATATAAATCAGTTATTTTCTCGTAGATACAAAAGGAAGTTGCAGAGAGTTTTAAAATAAATGACTGAGGCAGCTATCCGAATAAACTACCATCGGCTAAAAATATAATGTTTCAGAATTTTATGCACAAGGTTGGCTAACATATAGCCCCCTACACACACGCGCTCACATGTATGCCTGTATGGTGATCTTTCATTATTTATAATTGCACAGGTGTGCTATTGGTTCTGATTACCGTATTATTAGAATACTTTGGCCAAATTTCTTAAACAGTGTAAATATAGGATATCATATTGTTAGTTAGCTAGACACACACAAATGGATTTCATAAACGCATCTGACGTGGGTCTGTGTATGGTAGGATTCCGTACGGGATCCTAGCCATACACAGAACCGCGTCAGATGCGTTCATGAAATCCAATTGTGTGTCTAGCTAACTAACAACATGGTATCCTAGGTTTACACTGTTTAAGAAATCGAGCCATTGTTTGTGTGTGAAAAGTTGTGATGCTGCTCTAAAACCAATAGAATTAAATGTAAAGATATCATCACTCAAAAATGATGAGCGACTCTCAGCACATTAAATGACCCCGTAAAGTATTATGTTAGTATACGTTAGGTAAGACATTAACCTAAGCTACTCTAAGATTAACCTAAAGTAACCTAGCAGTATGCAGGGTTGTTTCTTGTACTTGGAGTAGCTAATCTTTACCTGATCCATTTGTTATGTGTTGCAATAAAAATATAAAGTGCGGAGATTCCGAATACAACACCTAGAAATGATCATTGTAGAATTCCTTAGACGGAACCTTTTGGAGATAAGGAAGAGGACAGTCATGTCCTTCGCTACTTTTTTTTTTTGGGGGGGGAGGGGGTGCCTTGAAGAGAGGATGCCAAAGGACTCAAAAGAGAGTCAGGGTTCATATTTTTCCTAATAAACTACACAAATATGGTGCATAATTCACGTGCAGATTTCTTCCTCTTCTTCGTCTCCTCCCCCCTTCCTCCTCTTCTTCTTCTTCTTCTTCCTCTTCTTCGTCTCCTCCCCCTCTTCCTCCTCCTCTTCTTCTTCTTCTTCTTCCTCTCCTTCATCTCCTCCCCCTCTTCCTCCTCCTTCTCCTCCTATTATTATTGCTGTTATTATTATTATTATTATTATTATTATTATTATTATTATTATTATTATTATTATTATTATTATTATTATTATTATTATGATAATAATAATAATAATTTTATTATTATTATTATTATTATTATTATTATTATTATTATTATTATTATTATCATTATTATTATTATTATTATTATTATTATTATTATTATTTCCTCTTAAGAAATATAGAAGTATATAGATGCAAACAAGAGATGTAAGCATACCATCCAATGCTCATGCGCGCATGTGGGCAAAGCATGAATTATGTTTAAATTAATTTTAAAATAACAGGATACAAAAACCAAGGCTATAGAGTAGGCCTAAGGAGTACATTTTTTTTTTATTGATATCATCACCCTTAGTATTTCAAGAATAATTATTCTTCATGTGTATGTGTGCGATGTGTGTATTTTTTTTATTTCATTACGACAAGATTAGCTTTTTTTTTTTTTAATATTATGGCTGCGTTTTAATGTGTGCAGATTCCTGGGGGGGGGGGTTTCCTCTTATGATATAGTGTCCACTTTTTTTCTTCGTCTCTTTCTTCTTCTTCCTTTTCTTCTTCTTAGAATAACCATTGTGCAAAATGGAAATAAATGTTTGTTTGTTTGTTTGCCTTCTTCTTCTTATTATTATTATTATTATTATTATTATTATTATTATTATTATTATTATTATTATTATTATTATTATTATTATTATTATTATTATTATTATTATTATTATTATTATTATGTATGTTGTGCATAGATGTGTGTATCTATTATGTAAATTTCCAAGTAACCACAATTCTAATATTTTTATGACTTCGGTAGTATAAATATTTTTTTCCTTTTATTTGCATTCCATTGATAATTGTGAGGAATAAGCCAGTTCAGCGTCTTACCGGTCCCAAGCCCGGATCATTGGACGGTTGGAGTCAGAAAGGGCATTATCCGCCGTAAAAGTTTTGAGCCTAAACCGACCCTAGTCTCCACGAGGCTCATGATAAACAGCGACCCCATATGAAAATCGGCCGACAAAAAAGAATACAGTATATGTTTGAAATACAGTGTGAAGTTCTATAGTTTACCAGAACCATTTTGAAATAAACATTGAAGACGCAAAAGAATCCTCTTCCTTTTTATTATTATTTGAAAATATGATGTAACGTCCATAAGGAGCCAAAACTCCTGCTATTAAGAATAAGAAAATACACTCAACGGAATATCCTTGACCACGTACTTACCTTGTAAGTGACCCTAGCAGAATATTGAAGGGGAATATTTGGCAAACCTTTATACCAAATGAACTAAGAGGGGTGGTCTAGATATATTAGCTTGTGATGAATGTGTGCTGTGACTCGGCCCCTAACAAAGGGGATAGGTGCCACTGTCTATGTATATGTAGATATCACGAGATATATATTTATTAAAACTTCTCATCATTCTCATTTTCCTGGGAGAGGCTTAGGACCGACACTGACAAAACCAACCCGCATAACCCCTCATTCTAGGACCCTTATAGATCTGATAATAACAAATAGAGTGGAAAGTATAGCCTATTGGGACGTAGTTCCCTGCCCAATTGCAGACCACGAGCTGAACATTGCTATGCTAAACATGAATAAGCCAAAAAGGAAGCCTCTCTTCAAGACATTCCGGTGTCTAAAAAATTACTTCCCTGATATCTTTTGTGAAACATTAATCAATAACACAAATGTACTTAATAGAATTAAATACACAGATAACGTAGATTTGCAGGTTGAGATTCTAACAAAAGTCTTCCTTGAATGCTTAGATAGTTGTGCACCCATTGTAACAAGAAAAATAACCTGCCCCTCAGCCCCCTGGCTAACTAATGACATCAAAGAGGCAATGCAAATCAGAAATCAAATAAAAAGAGCTAAGAATGAATAGATATGATATGACTCTCCGAGAACGTTATAAAACCGAAAAGAAACGTGTCAGATCTCTCATCAGTGTAAGTAAAAAAGACTTTTACAAAAAACAATTTAATGACTCTAGACATGATACAGCAGCAACATGGAAAGTGATAAGAAGCATGATACCAAATGAAAAGAGTACCTCAGAAAGTTATGAAAATATTACGGAGTTGAAAGACAAAGCAGAAAACTTTAATAACTATTTTGCTAACGTTGGCAAAAATACATATGAAAAACTCAAGAAAACATCAACTCAGTGAATATGAGTAATTGCTTAAATGACAATTCTTCCAATGAAAACACAAGAGAGTACTTCAAGATAAATCCTATCGATTGTGCTATCCTAATTCTTACCATAAAAAGCCTAAGAAACTCTGGCTCTTATGGTTCAGATGGTATACCATTTCAGTTCATCAAAGATGCTCTACCCATGATTGCATCCTATATTCTAACTATTATGAACACTTCCATTGTTACTAAAAACTTTCCTGACTCTTGGAAAATATCACATGTAATACCTCTGCATAAAAAGGGGGACAGAGAAGATGTGACAAACTATCGTCCCATTTACCTGCTACCCATTTTCTCTAAAATATTAGAAAAAATTGTTGCATGCCAACTTATGTCATATTTAGAGTCAAATAGACTATTAACGATTAACCAACATGGTTTCAGACCGAAACTCTCGACGGAAACTGCACTGCTTAAAGTTACGAATAGTATCTATAATAATATAGATATGAAAAAAATATCACTGCTTGTAGTATTGGACTTATCAAAAGCCTTCGACAGTGTAAACCATGAAATTCTTTTAAGTAAATGTACTAACTTAAATATTGATCCAAGCTGGTTTAGCGAGTATCTATCTAATCTTAAACAGTCTATACGTCTTAAGAACATTATCTCTGTGCCAAAAAATGTATCATTTGGTGTTCCACAGGGATCAGCACTTGGTCCTATCCTCTTCTCCATTTACGTAAATGATCTATCTTCTTTTATTTCTGACTGTCTAGTCATACAATATGCAGCTGACACTCAACTGTTCCTTAGTGGTGATATTAATAATCTCCCAGAGCTAACTTTAAGAGCAGAAAACACTCTGTCAAAAATTAAAACCTATTTTCAAGAAATTGGGCTGTTAATTAACGAAAGTAAAACACAGTGCATACTTACTGGTTCAAGGTTCCACATAGCACAAATTCCAGAAAACACAAGAATTAATTTTTGCGACAATATTATCACACCTAGCAAAACAGTCAAAAACCTAGGAACTCACTTTGATAACCACATGTTGTTTGATTCCCACATAGATAAAGTATGCAAAAAGGTTACAGGAACATTAATGTACTTATCACGTATAAAAAACAATTTTGAGACTACCACTCGAATAACTGTTGTTGAATCTCTAGCCCTAAGTCACATTAATTACTGCACAACTGTTTGGGGAGCTATCACTAAGACTCAGATAAACACAATACAGAAGCTTATTAATTTTGCAGCTCGAGTTGCCCTGGGAGGAATAAGAAAATATGACCACATCACACCAGCTCTCAATAAACTTGGGTGGCTGTGGGCAGAAAACAAGGTCGCTTATGCTATTTATGTTTTTGTATTCAAAATTTTGGAACATCATTATCCTAGCTGGCTATTTGATTTAAAAACAGTCAGGGATATAAGGGGAACCAACACAAGACAAAGCAGTGAGCTCTTTATTCACAGAACAAACACAGAAGCAGGTTCAAAGATGATCACTATCAAAGGGCCAACACTCTGGAATAATATTCCAGAGCATTTTAAAAAGCATCCTCCTTCAAAGCTTTCAAAGGCAAACTATATAGTTTTCTTTTGGACAAATAGTTGCTGCTTATTAAGAACTAATTATTCTCATTGTAAGGAAAACAAATATGGAAATGATGCCGATAATAACGATCCTGTATCTAGTGTCATACTTACTACTTTATTATTAAGATTATTGTTAACATTTTTATTACAGCATTATTATTTTCTATGAAAGCTACATTTAATTTAACTATGTGTTACCCTCTTATTTATTAGTTTAATTACATGTCTACTTATAAGTTACTATTAATGTTGAATAACCATTGTACAAAATGGAAATAAATGTTTGTTTGTTTGTTTGTTTGCATTAAAATTTGAGGATGAACAAATTTCGGGCCCATGAGGTCATAAATATATTTACTGAGCTGCATTACAATGTACCAATACTTTTTTAGTGTTATATGCGAATATACTTGCATATATAATGATCGTCATCTCCCTTTTAAGGAGGAGGGTTGGCCAAGTCAGAGCACGCTTATTGACCAAAAGACCTACTCACCCCGTCCCTCACATCTTGAAACCTTGGGAATAATGGGTCGCCACATCCATTCACCTTAGTTCACACTTTGGGCCTAACACAGTGTAAGCTGGTTATAGTTCATCTGCCTTTGGGCCCTACTATAGCCGTAGCTTGTTTATTACATGCTATGCTCCCAGTGAAGTGTAATCTCCAACTTTATTTAGGCTATTTTCTTTACATGTATAAAACTAATAAACTTAACCTCAAGTATTTATATATTCTACTAACATACTTCAGTCTCATATATATAAATGTATATATATATATATATATATATATATATATATATATATATATATATATATATATATATATATATATATATATATATATATTTAAAAGCATCGATTATTCGTACAATAGTTTAAATAAAACAGACGTTATATAGTTAAGAATATATTAGAATCAGAAATCAAGGGTTGGTGGTTAGTTACACACAAATACAATATGAGTACAGTAGAACTGAATATACACTGTTTATTTCAAGTTTAACTCCAGGAATAACAATAACAATTATTGTAATGATAATAATAATAATTTGCTCTGGCAAATGACTAATATCACCACTAGGGCGTAGTTGGGTGACATTCGCTAACTGTACTGTAAAACATAAATAAATCAAGAATTGGATTGAATCCAGTATTAATCTAAATGATATGTTTTTCAGTCCGACTGATTTCATCTCATTTGACAGATATTCTCTGAACCTCGTCGGATCTAGTTTTAACTTGACAAACTCTTCATTAATTGTCATTTACACTGCCAATGGCTTTTGATAAATCTGACAAATGAAATGGAGAGTTTCCGTCTTTTCTATCTTTCTGTAAATCTAATTTTTATAGTTTAGAAGTGATGTTTTTGTCGATAATTTTGTGTGATATCATTTTGGTTTTAAGATAATAGTCTGTCTGACTTCTAAAAGGACATCAGCTGGTTATCGATCAATTTCTCTAATGTTTTAAGGGGGGTTTACACGGTCAAAAGGTTCGTCGAACGCGGTTCGACAGACAAGTGCTTGAAGTGATGTTCGAACGTGTGAACGGGGTATTTGGTTGTCGAACACGTTTGTCGAACGTGTTCGACAACCAGATACCCCGTTCACACGTTCGAACATCACTTCAAATACTTGTCTGTCGAACCGTGTTCGACGAACCGTTTGACCATGTAAACCCCCTTTAGACAAAATGGGCCGATATGTTACAAAGTCTCAATCATCCATTATTATTATTATTATTATTATTATTATTATTATTATTATTATTATTATTATTATTATTATTATTATTATTATTATTATTATTATAGTAAGGAATTACTTTTTAAAATTATGTATTAATCAGGAAATCTACTCGTGAGGTTGGAAGTGTTAACAATAATTGCCATATGAAGCAAATTCACAGATAGAACGTTTTGAATATATTGAAAGGAAATACCTTATGGTCTATAAGAATTTTTTTTATTTAGTTTTTTTATTTATTATTAAAGATGCCAACTCGGCGTTTCTAAAGAAGAATGAGATCAAAACTAAGAAAAATAAATTAGAGGAAGCAGTAAGAATATGAAGAGGAAAAAGAACAAGTAAGAAGAGGACGAGGAAAAAAGTATGGAGAAGACGTAGAAGAAGGAGACGAAATGAAAGAAGATATACCGTAGAATCAGTAAGAAGAAAAGGGAGAAGTGAAAAAGAAAAAAAAAAGTAAAATATGAAGTAGTACTATAATATTATTTTTAATTTTCAGATGTAAGGAGATGGAAGAAGACTATAGTGAAGGCTTAAGTGAATGTATTACCATTCATTCTCTCTTTAACCATAGTGAGGTCTATAGGGTCTATATGGCCTGTACGGTCTATTACCATACCCGTGGCCACCATATCCCCCAAGAGGGTATCCACCACCAAGAGGGTATCCACCACCAAGAGGGTATCCACCACCAAGAGGGTATCCGCTACCATAGACACCATGAGGATTGAGATGTCCATGCAACCCTCCAACTCCTGTTCCTAGCAGGTGATTGAAAGTCCTCTCCTCGGGTTCATTTCCTGTTGGGTAGGCTGAGGCCAGGTAAAAGAATGTCAGCAGTAAAAATGCCACGAAGCGCATCTGGGGAAAAATCATAAATAATATTACTGTAATAATAACCAGTGTAAACTGGAAAGAAAATATATTTAATTTAATTTGAATTGGCTCGCTGTTTAATTGTAGCTCTTTTTTCATACGTTTCTATTATGGAAAATTTGGAAGACAATAATAGGTATAAAAATTATGCTTAACAACAATGAAAAAAACAACAACAGAGAACCATGAGGAAAACCTTATTTCACTGTCTGAATTATATCAAGTGTTTCTGCAATTGTTTTTCCTCTCTGGGTTTAATCCCCTTATCTAACCAGTTAACGTAATTTAATTAAGCTTGATTATTAGCGTGCAATTAAATCATTTGTGGGAGTAACCTCATAATTAGTTTTCCTACCTGGAGGGTTTCGCCCCTTAGACCCTAATTGTCTAACTAAACATTTGAAAGTAACAATGAACTCAAATTCAGCAAATACTCTCAAGTAATTAAATACTTACTTTAAACCTGGTGTTGAACGACGGACGGCTATGAAGAGTATAATATTGTTCTGATCGGACGAGAAGCGGTGTTCTCAACGTGGTATGGCCGTTGGCACCTCTCTCTTATATATAGATACCTCATGTATGTTTCATATAGATGCCTCATGTATGTTTCCTGTGAGGTTGCCAATTTCTTTATAAACTGGGTAATTGTAACATTGTTCTTTACAGACTAGTAATCACGCAAATAAACCTCCCAAAACCTGGTTCATTCCCTAAGAGAATCAATATAAAATATTACTTCGTTGCATCTTAAAGATTTTAACTCACAGTTCCCATTGTGCATATATATATATATATATATATATATATATATATATATATATATATATAATATATATATATATATATATATATATATATATATATAAATATATATAAATATATATATATATATATATATATATATATATATATATATATATATATATATATATATATATATATATATATATATATATATATATATATATATATATATATATATATATATATATATATATATATATATATATATATATATATATATATATATATATATATATATATATATATATATATATATATATATATATATATATATATATATATATGTATATATATATATATATATATATATATATATATATATATATATATATATATATATATATATATATATATATATATATATATATATATATATATATATATATATATATATATATATATATATATATATATATATATATATATATATATATATATATATATATATATATATATATATATATATATATATATATATATATATATATATATATATAAATATATATATATTCATATAAATATATATATATATATATATATATATATATATATATATATATATATATATATATATATATATATATATATATATATAAAGTACTTATTAATTTCGTGACCTTGACTGGCCACCTTCTCAAAGTACAATGCCAATGTACTTTGAGAAGGTGGCCAGTTAAGGTCACGAAATTAAAAGTACTTTATATATATATATATATATATATTATATATATATATATATATATATATATATATATATATATATATATATATATATATATTCATTTATTTATTTGGATATGTGAGTATGAAGTTGTGTGAATTTGTATATAAAGAACGATTCTTATCTTTTTTTATAATTCAAAAAGTAAATATGTTTATTTTAT
>JAXCGZ010000017.1:165000-177500 GCA_037179515.1 Halocaridina rubra
TATATATATATATATATATATATATATATATATATATATATATATATATATATATATATATATATATATATATATACAGAGAGAGAGAGAGAGAGAGAGAGAGAGAGAGAGAGAGAGAGAGAGAGAGAGAGAGAGAGAGAGAGAGAGAGAGAGAGAGAGAGTGTTATATCACTCCGCTACTACTAGACAATTTTACTTTGAAACCCACCCTGTTCGTCTGGCATTATAGTCATATTGCGGGGCGACTTAACAAGAGCTAACCTACCACACGAGGACGCCAATACCCTCTCCTTTCTTAACCCCAAATGGCTATAATGAAAACACCTTTACAAGCCACCTCGGGGATTTGAACGTAGGACCCTTAGGTGTTTAAATTTAGCCTTTATAAATGCATCTGGATGACAGAATTTAGTAGGTTGGGTGACATTTTATATGCCGTGTAACACTACTTTGTTACTGCAGAAAGATTAATTTTAGATAGCGACCTATAGGATAATCTTATATCGAAGGTATTTAAAGTGCCTTGAGTTTTTTGATGAACTTAGTATCACTCATGGCCTCCCATTTCCAGTGATGTCTTCTTTGTCGACAATATTTCCTTTGTTACTTATAGCCTCTTGGAGTTTTAAAAGTGGTTCTGGATGATACTTTTATGGTCTGATAAACCTTCCTGACGCTATCCCTCTCCATTAATCCAGGCTTTGGCCTGCCACCAAGATGAGCCAGTGGTTGGCTTATAATTTTCTTGTTTATTATATCTGTTGCATTGGCAAGGGCTAGCAGACCACGGACACCATTATTGTTCTTTGAATCCTTTACATCATTATCAGTTATCATCAAATCTTTCAACTTCTGTCAGGGGTCGCTACAGCGGATCAATCACATCATTACTATATCGCCCTATCCCCAACGTCCTCCTCCGTCACACTTCACAGCCTCCTGTTCTCCCGCACCTCATTTCTAAACTTCCTCTTTGGCCTACCTCTCCCCCTCTCGCCTGGCACTTTCATCCTCAGCATTTGTCTCCCAATGAACCCCTCTTACTTCTTCAGCGCATCCCAAAACATTTTGGTCTCGCCTCAGTTAAAAGAGCAAATGAAAAGGAGAGATGACCTCCTAAGGCAATTTAAATCTGATAGACAAAACTCCGAGATGGAAAGAGCCTATAGAAGAGAAAGAAACCTTACTAAAACAATGTTGTCCGAAAAGAAGAAAAATCATTTCAGGGAAGAATTTTCCAAGTATAGGGGAAATATCAAAGGAACTTGGAATGTTATAAAAAGAATAATTCCTGCAAATAAGGAAATCTTAGAAAATTCTGACCTTCTCAGTGATAATGTGGAAAAGCGAGTGAATGATTTTAATAAGTATTTTGCTAAAATAGGTAAGTCCACATATGAAAAGTCCCAAGATAATAATGACTTGATTATTAATCAACCACATAATTGCCAGCCTCCAGCTGAAAGAAATATTATCAATAATTTTAGACCGCACCCAATCGATTTAGTCACACTTATTCTTATCATAAAGAACCTCAAACCAACAAACTCTTGTGGTTCCGATGGGATACAACTTCGCTTCCTAATTGACTCATTGCCAGTTACAGTATTTTTCATTTTAGTCATTGTTAATACATCCATTGTTACAGGCATTTATCCTAACCTCTGGAAGCATCCCTATATCATCCCCGTTTTTAAGAGTGGAGATACTAATAATGTTGAAAATTATAGGCCAATCTCTCTTCTCAGCATTCTGTCTAAAATACTTGAGAAGGTAGTTGCCACCCAGTTAATAAATTTCCTAGAATCAAATTGTCTATTATGTGAGGAACAACACGGTTTTCGGCCTAAACTTTCGACCGAGACGGCCCTACTTAAAATTACTGATAAAATTTATAGTAATATTGAAAATAAGAAAATATCACTTTTATTATTGTTAGATTTGTCTAAAGCATTTGACAGTGTACACCATCAAATTCTAATGAGAAAACTTTCCAAAGTTTATGTTGACTCATTTTGGTTCGAAAATTATCTGAAAGATCGAATTCAATCAGTTCGAATGGGCTCGACTCTCTCTTCTTCTTTAGATATCAGTTTTGGCGTTCCTCAGGGTTCAATTTTGGGTCCTCTGCTTTTCCTAATATATGTTAATGATTTACCTCAATTTATAAGAGATTGCCTACTTGTTATGTATGCTGATGACATCCAGATTATGCTTACTGGTGACATTGATAGAATTCCTGAAATCTTAAAAAGGGCTGAAGATATATTAAACTGTGCCAAAAGTTATTTTAACAGTAATGGTCTTTTACTGAACGAAAATAAAACTAAATTCGTTATTTTTGGATCAAATCAATACCAGTCCCGCATTCCTGAGAACATCAGTATAAATTTCAACAATGTTTCACTCTTCCCATCTAATAAGGTTAAAAATCTAGGAGTTATTATGGACAGTACCATGACATTTAATTTTCATATCGATGAACTACATAAAAAAGTGAACGGGACCCTCATTTACTTGAACAGAGTCTATGAAAGATTCGAGCCTGATTGTAGGGTAATTGTAGTACAAACATTGATTTTAAGTATTCTCAACTATTGTCTGAGTGTTTGGGGTTCCACGACTAAGACCCAGATGTTACGAGTGAAAAGGCTCCAGAATTTTGCTGCAAGAGTTGCCATAGGGGGGGGTGCATAAATATGATCACGTGACTCCCCTCTTTGAGAGATTGGGTTGGCTAAGGATGGACATGAAGTTCATATATAATATCTGTCTTTTAGTTTTTAAAATAAATCATGGAATATTACCGGAATGGCTCTTCTCATTGCCAACAGTTAATCAAGTGCGTATCAATAACGTCAACACCAGATATCAGAATTCTTTTTACGTGCCCAGAACTTCCACTGATATTGGGGCAAGAGCCTTAAATGTAATGGGCCCGAGACTTTGGAACTCTTTACCCGCAAACTTAAGAAGCTGCCAAACATTACCCTCATTTAAATCTCATCTTTTAAATCACCTACTTAATAAGTGATTTTAGTCTCATTATTATCCTCCCATTGGGTAGACGAAGTGTACGTATGCTTATTTTAATGTGTAAATATTTTGATTATGTGCTTTGCAAATTTCATTTGTTTCATTTTGACATTTTACATTTGTAATTTGTAATTAGATTAATTATCATGTAATAGCCATTTTTGATGGAATAAAGATTTTGACTTTGATTTTGACTCTCACCATGTCCCCAAATCGCTCCATAGTCACTGACTATATATAATTATAATTCCCTGATTTTTCATTTTTCCTATGGCTTAAGGTGGAGCTTGAACTCTTGTTTTCTTAACTAGTATTCAGGGTGTTATTAGACGGTCCAGGACACCAGACAGTATTTCCTCGAGCAAGGTCAAGAACTTGTGAACTATTTGAACAAATATAAAAATACCAACGTGTTTCTAAAGAGGGTAATTTTAAAGTTAAGTCCACATTTGATTTGGATAATGAAACTGGGTATTCTAATATGTGATATGATTGGTAGAGTTATATTTGTCGGAAATAAGCGGTTTTTAAGACATTACCCGGGTCTAAAAGGAGATGAATATCAGAATCTTTCGTTTGACATAGAAAACCATTAGGAAAATCATATTTCAGTTTCTGAATTATATTATGTAAGTAAACTTTGCCATTACTTTTCTTGAGTGGGCTTCATCCCCTTACCTAACCATCTATAGTCATCTAAGTTAAATTAATAATAGAAGGTAACTTAAGTTATGGGAGTAAAAGCTTTACGGTGACGGCCCTACCATAGCGGTAGAATGCCAGACTCGGGAAGTGACTGCATAGCGTTCAATCCCATGGCGGGACAATAGCAAGGGGATCCAGCCTTCATTCATCAGCTTCAGTCCATCTGTGTTCACTCCAGAATGAGGACAATAATGGCAAATAAAACGCAAAAAAAAAAAAATGGGAATAGATTTTACAATTACTCTTCGTAAGGTGGGCGTTTTGCCTCCGAGACCTCACTTGCATAACCTAATTTTAGGTCACAATGGACTCCAGTTTCGCAAATGCCCAATTGTAATTAGATACTCACACTGAAATTGGTGTTGAGCGACGAATGGATGTGAGGAGTATAATAGTGTGTTGATAAACAGTCTGTCTTATATATAGATAGCTCATGTACGTTTACTGTGAGGTTGCCAATTTCTTTATAAACTGGGTATTTGTAGTATTGTTCCTTTGATACTAGTAATCACGCACATAAAACTCCCAAAACTTGATCCATTCCCTAAAAATATAAATAATATGAAAATAAATAACTATCCGGTTCTATATAAATAATAGAACTCACTGTACCCATCTAAAAAAGGGCACGTGTTGAAAGTCTCTCTCTCTCTCTCTCTCTCTCTCTCTCTCTCTCTCTCTCTCTCTCTCTCTCTCTCTCTCTCTCTCTCTCTCTCTCTCTCTCTCTCTCTCTCTCTCTCTCTCTCTCTCTCTCTCTCTCTCTCTATCTATCTATCTTTCTTTATATATATATATATATATATATATATATATATATATATATATATATATATATATATATATATATATATATATGGTAAGGAAGCCCATCAGTGAAACAAAACAGAAAAATTAACGCTATACTTCGGGTCCTAACTGGACCCCTTCTCAAGCACAAGTGAGTGTAAAATAACAATGACAGAGGGAGTAAAAACAAAAAGGACTCAGGAGACCTGAGGGAATTAAAAATTAAAGTTAGTAAGACAGGTCTAATCCAAAAGAAATAATACCTTCAATCAAAGAAAACCGACAAAATCATTAATAGGACATTAACAATAGAATATGTTAATTTACACTCAATTGTGCTTGAGAAGGGGTCCAGTTAGGATCCGAAATATAACGTTATTTTTTGTATAATGTTGTTTCACTGATGGGCTTCCTTACTATTTAGTGATGTATGCTAACAGCAGATTGTGCTTACTCATATATATATATATATATATATATATATATATATATATATATATATATATATATATATATATATATATATGTATGTATGTATGTATGTATGTATGTATGTATGTATGTATGTATGTATGTATGTATGTATGTATGTATGTATGTATGTATGTATGTATGTATGTATGTATGTATGTATGTATGTATGTATGTATGTATGTATGTATGTATGTATGTATGTATGTATGTATGTATGTATGTATGTATGCATGCATGCATGCATGCATGTATGGATGGATGGATGGATGGATGGATGGATGGATGGATGGATGGATGGATGTATGTATGTATGTATGTATGTATGTATGTATGTATGTATGTATGTATGTATGTATGTATGTATGTATGTATGTATGTATGTATGTATGTATGTATGTATGTATGTATGTATGTATGTATGTATGTATGTATGTATGTATGTATGTATGTATGTATGTATGTATGTATGTATGTATGTATGTATGTATGTATGTATGTATGTATGTATGTATGTATGTATGTATGTATGTATGTATGTATGTATGTATGTATGTATGTATGTATGTATGTATGTATGTATGTATGTATGTATGTATGTATGTATGTATGTATGTATGTATGTATGTATGTATGTATGTATGTATGTATGTATGTATGTATGTATGTATGTATGTATGTATGTATGTATGTATGTATGTATGTATGTATGTACGTACGTATGTACGTATGTATGTATGTACGTATGTACGTATGTACGCACGCACGCACGCACGCACGCACGCACGCACGCACGCACGCAATGTATGTATGTGTATATATATATATATATATATATATATATATATATATATATATATATATATATATATATATATATATATATAGCACTTTGGCGCAGTAATTACGTGTCTTAGGTTCGAGTCCCGGTCAGGGGTAAAATTTAATTTGTTTTCACATATGGTAATGTGTTTATTTGATAATTGTTAATACCTATAGCTGATATTCGAATTAAATGCGAAAAACGAAGACACGAGAGGCATTCAGATAGAAAGCGGTCATTCCTAGTATAGCAGTTAAGATGTAAGGTTTGTTCTCTTTAAAACCTTCAGAAGTGTAGTTGATAGCGCCTTGGAACAATAATTATGTGTCTTAGGTTCGAGCCCCGGTGCGGTATAAAATTTGATTCATATATATATATATATATATATATATATATATATATATATATATATATATGTGTGTGTGTGTGTGTGTGTGTGTGTGTGTGTGTGTGTGTGTGTGTGTGTGTGTGTGTGTTAATAACTACCTAATTGTGTTTACGGGAGAGAGCCCCGAGCCCGTAACCCCATATCAAAATATCGATCCCTATTCACTCTGTCATAACCATGAAGGAATTTTGAACCGTCACCATATCCCTCCAAATTCTTCTAGCTTCGAGTAATGGTAAGTCGAATTCCCTAAGCCTCTCATCATAACTAAGACAGCGTATTTATGGTACCAGTTTTATGGCATGTCTCTGAACATTTTCCAGCTTAACTACGTGCTTTTTAAAATGTGGATTTCAAAAGGGGGCTGCATAATCAAGCTTTGGCCTCACATTGGTTACATGAATATTTCTGGACATTTCCTTGCCCATGTGCCTGGAGGCTACCTTTACATTTGCTAAGAAACCATATGTTGCCCTTTCTATGTGTGTGTGGCTGTGTGTGTGTGTGTGTGAGTGAATAGAGGTCAGCTACGAAGGGAAAATGAAACGACTGAATGTTGAAATCTTATAGGCTGTATTTTAGTTACTCTCAATATGGATCAAACTTGAAAGAAATGCCCTTCTGTTTTGCCTCTTTTCAAAGCAACTCGGTTTTAACAGCGAGAATATACATAAGTAATCGCCAGGATTTTTGTGTTTTCTACTTAGACTTAGAGGCCTGCATATTCATACTTTAAAAGGATGATTTTTTTTATTCTCATTAGTATGATGAATCAAGATATGAACTGTGAGAACAGCTAAATGACATAATTAGACCACCGTTGTTGTGGTTATAGATTTCATCTCTGGCTAATGACATATTTAGACTACTGTTTGTATAATTATAGATTTCATTTGTAGACCTAGTTAAGATATCAGACTGCTTTAGATATTATTTATTTACCTTTAATACCAAAGTAATAATTTATTTTATATATATATATATATATATATATATATATATATATATATATATATATATATATATATATATATATATATATATATATATATTTATATGAAACATTATATCCTGTCCGGGATTCGAACCTAAGACACATAATTACTGTGCCAAAATGCTACGAACTACACCACTGAAGATCTTAAAAGAAGAAGCTAACCTCTCAGCTAAATGCTAATGTAGGAAATGAACGCATTCTTTTGAATACTTTTTGTTCATTTCGCAGCTTCTTCCCAACTTCAATTGCGGCTTCATTTTTGCATTTAATTTATATAGGCAACAATTATTATCAAATAAATACATAAATATATGCAAAAACTTTTATTTATATAGGCACCAATTATTATCAAATTAATACATAATTATATGCAAAAACTTTAAGCATATTTTGCCCCTGGCCGGGATTCGAACTTTAGACATAATTATTGTGCCGAGGCTCTGTCAACTACACAACTGAAGATCTTAAAAAGAAGCAAAACACTTTGCTAACTGCAATGCTAGAATATGAACGCATTCTTCTGAATACTTTTTGTTGATTTTACAGCTCCTTCCCAACCTCACTTGCAATTTAGTTTTTGCATTTAATTCATATTCCATGCAATTAAGGCGCTATAATTATGTGTCTTAGGTTCGCATCCCCACCGGGGGGGAAAATATTTTCACATATGTTAATGTATTTATTTGCTAATTATTGATGACTATATGTCATAAAATTTGAATTAAATGCAAAAACGAAGTTGTAACTGAGGTAGGGAAGAAGCTGTAAAATGAACAAAAAGTATTTAGAAGAATGTGTTCATTTCTTTGATTAGCAGTAATCTGAGAGGTTAGCTTCTTCTTTTAAGATCTTCAGTGGTGTAGTTGATAGCGTCTTGGCACAGTAATTGTGCGTCTTAGGTTCGAATCCCTGCCAGGGGCAAAATATGTTTCATGTTTTCACATATGTTAATGTGTTTTTCTCCTCCAGTCTGCAGCAGATTATTAAGCATCCTATTCGTGTTCCCGATCGACACCAATATACAGCCAACACTCGTGAAGTATTTCTTACTTCTAATCCTTCATATTACTCATATTCTGAGCTTTTCCCTCTTGGTAAATCTTACCACTCTGTGATCTCAATCTCTTCCATTTCACTCCCCTTCCATCAGTCCTCCTACTCAGTGCAGCATTTGGCACTTTGAGCATACCCAACATGATGATTTGTGTAACTTCCTCTTTGACTTCCCATGGAATGATTACTGCTTTCAGTGCAGCAGCCCTGATCAGGTAGTCATAAAAGTTACCGATATCATAACCTCGGGAATGGAGGCATTCATCCACTCCTCTAAGAAAAGTTTTTCTCCCCCTGATCCTTTGTTTAACCGTGCCTGCTTCATGGCTATTCAGGCCAGGGATTGGGCACACCGGTCATGCCAAGCCTCTCCTTCTGATTTAACACTCTCTGCTGTTATACAGCTACGAATTGCTGTACTGCTCATAATCGAAGATCTAAGGCTTCCTTTATAAAGAAGTTGATGACCTTAACTCCTCTTGATAAATGTTTCTGGTTCTTAGCCAGAAACTTCTGTAACTCAAGTTTTCCCCCTTTTATTCATTCTTATGGGTTTTATAGCTTGCTCTCCCACTGACAAAGCCACTCTCTTTGTCTCTCATTTTTCTGCCAACTCTTCCATAACCAATTCCAGTGTAGCTGTCCCTCATTCTGTACCCCACTCTAACCATTTACCTTCCCTTATCCTTCCTTCACACAAAGTTCAGAAAGTTCTTTGCTCGCTAAATATGAGCAAGGCCTCCGAACCCGATGGTATCCCTGCAAGGTTCCTTAAGGAGTTTGCAGATGACCTGGCTATTGTGTTTTGCCGTCTTTTTTGCCTCATTCTCTCAACCACTATCATCCTTCATCTTGGAAGCATGTTCTTGGAATCTAGGTGCAACCTGTCTTCAAACTACTGACCTATTGCCCTAACCTCTTTTATTGCTAAAGTTTTCAAAACTACTCAATTCTCACCTCTTGAAACATATTGAATCTAACTCGCTTATCTCTTATCACCAGTACAGCTTTCGCAAAGCAAGATCCACTGGTGATCTCCTGTCCTATCTTGATCATGTATGGTCATTTTCTCTGATGAACTATGGAGATTCTTTCGTCATTGCCCTTGATATTTTTAAGGCATGACAGAGTCTGGCACAAGGCTCTGTTGGCCAAACTCCCTGCTTATGGCTCAACCCCTTCTCTCTCTTCTCTGATTTTCAGTTCCTTTTCTGACCGTTTTATATTTGTGGTTGTTGATGGTGCAACATCTAGCCCATTCCCTGTTACTGATGGTACTCCACAGGATCCTATTGTCTTCGAAACTAACGAAATTTACGCTTTTAATTCTATTAACATAGGAATCCAGATATCCTCTAACTTGTCTTGGAGGAATCACATATTCCAAATACGTAAATCTGCATCTAAGAAATTGGAGGCTCTGTTTCGATTTCCTCATTACTATTCCTCTCTTCAGTTACTTAAAATCTATGAAGGTCTTATCCATCCCTGCTTAGAATATTGCTCATATATCTGGAGTGCTTCTTCATATGCTTATCTCCGTGATAGGGTTGAATGTAAGGAAGTTAGACTCATTAATGTCCCTTATCTTACTTTTAATCTGGATTCTCTTCACCGTAAGGTATCATCCCTATCTCTTTTCTATCGCTGCTCTGATGAGATGGAGAGTTGCATCCCTCCCCCACTTCCGAGGCCACATAACACTCGCCAAGCGGCCCCGTCTGACAGGTACTGTGTGGAGATTTATAGCTCACGGATTGGTCGGTGCAGCGACTGTTTCTTTCCATCTACCTCCAGACTCTGGGAAAAAAGGGATCTATCGTCATCTCAGGGCCTAATCCTTCCATATCTCTAGGTCCTCAGTACTTCGGTTATTCTTTCAGCCTGTCCTTTTCCTATTGTGTATGATTACCTCATCATTGCCTTGTCCTTAGCCTTTTACTATTCTTTCGTCTTAATATATATATATATATATATATATATATATATATATATATATATATATATATATATATATATATATATATATATATATATATATATATATATATATATATATACAGATCGCAGTTGTTCACATGTATATGTTATTGATTTTATTTGAAAATTTTTATTCTCTATGTAGAAATAAATATGACAGTAGTATATGTATACCTGATAATTTAACTTAAATCTGTAATATATCTGTATTTATGTACTGTCTAGCTATCTATCAGTTTGCCTATCTACCTATTTATCTAGCGATCTATCGATTGATCAATTTATAATAAATTAATCAATTAATAATCAATTAATAATAATAATAATATTAATAATAATAATAGTCTTACTGATGACATTGGGTTAAGTGCAGAGGTTATTAAAATAAACATTTATAAAAATGTATATATTTATGCACAAATTTTATTGTATGTTTATGTTTTGTTAAAATGCAACATGACATTGAGATTTTTGGCTAACCATTATATATTTCATATCGATCATTATTTTGCTGTAATTATCTATATATTGATTTTCGATAAATGGCTATTATTTTATGCATTATTCTATCACACATAGAGTTTATATTTCTTAATTAATATATAAAATTTCGCGCCCTTTGTCACTCCAGCTCTTTATCCAGTGCCCTTAGCCATAGTAGCCATAGGGTCTGTACCCATAGCCTCCAACTCCACCATATCCAGGATATCCACCATATCCCCCATGTCCCCCATATCCACTGTATGGATTAAAAAATCCTTGGATGGCGCCAAGTCCCGCCCCAAGTAGGTTTCCAAAGATCCTCTGATTTCCTCCCTGTTGCTGGGGGCGAGCACTGACCAGGCCCACGCACACTACCAGTAAGAGAGCCAGGAAACGCATCTGTAAAGGAAGGACAGTTGTCATATTATTCCTCGTTACAAGCGCACACACACACACACACACACACACACACACACACACACACACACACACACACACACACACAGAAAAACTTTTATTTAAGCTTCACACAGATTCTTTATATGGAGATATAAAAATTCTGTGTGAAGCTTAAATAAAAATTTTTCTCTTTTTTTTCTCTTTCTCTTCTTCTTTCTATATTCTGTGAGAGGGAGAACATAAAAATGAGGCCATCTCTGTCCCAAGCCTCTCCCACCCATGGGTCAGTAGGAGGGATAGCCATTAGGAGACTTAAACAGAAAATCAAGAATTTAGAGGCAATGGTTATAAGCCTTGATGAAAAAATTCGGAATATGGATGGAGAAATGAAAGAGAATGAAACACTCAGAGAGGAAATAAGATCTTTGGAGGAAGCAAATAAACCACAAGGGCAGGAGAGAAAGGAACTAGAAAAAAGAATAAAGAAGCTGGAAGGGGAAAACAGTCAACTAGAAACTAGAATTTCTAAACAAGAATATAAAAACAAGATAGGATTCACAACAGTAAGGCAGATATAGTAGCAATTACAGAGACTAAGTTGAGTGAGGACATAAACAGTGTCACAGTTTTTCCTAAGGGCTTCAGAATATTAAGGGTTGAAAGATCTGAGAGGACTGGTGGAGGGATAGCACTGCTCATAAGTGAAAGGATTCAAGTTGAAGAAATAAACTTGGCTATAGAAAGTGAGTTCAAGAAATTTCTTGTTGCTCGCATAAATACTGGGTCAGAGAGCATTATAATAACTGTTGTATGTAACCCACCAAGGAACCAGAATAGGCTTGAAGTTTATGAGGAAAGTCATATAGGTACTATTGAAGTCATAAACTCAGTTGTTAACATGGCACGGGAGAGAAAATGTAGGATTTTGATTATGGGAGACTTTAATCATAGAGAGATAGATTGGATAAATCTTGACCCACACCGTGGTGAGGACTCTTTCGGGGCAAGATTCCTAGATTGCGTACAAGGGAATTTCCTACACCAACATGTAATGGAACCAACGAGGGTCAGGGGTGGGGATGAGCCATCACTACTTGATCTAGTATTCACAGATAATGTGTTGGATATTGAAAAAATTGAGTATGAACCACCAATTGGAAAGAGTGACCACTGTGTGTTGTTGATGGAGTATATCATTGAAGATATTCTGCCTGAGAGCAGAAGCACTGAGGACATGAGGAGGAACTATCCGAAAGGAGATTACATCAAAATGAATGAGCTTTTTGCAGTTATTGACTGGATAACCTTATTTTACAACAAATCTGTACAAGAAATGTATGACATCTTTTGTGAGAATTATGGGAAGATAGTAGATTGCT
>JAXCGZ010000017.1:185000-190000 GCA_037179515.1 Halocaridina rubra
GATACATCAGCGATAGTCTCCAGAGCTAACTGTCTCTGCAAGGGGGGATAGACATCCTTCGAGGTCGGTGTATATGTGACAGCGGGGAGGGGGACACGCCAGGGTGGTAAATCTGGGACAGCCGCCTGCACTGGCAGGTCGATGTCAAGGCCACGGAGAATGTCACTCACCACCCTGATAAGGTTATGACCTCCTGCTCGAAGTGGGAGCCTGGGTGCGTCTGGATCAAGGGACGTCCTCATGACAGCAGAGAAGTACGGAGCAAGAAAGGGGTAGTGAAGACACTTAACAGTAAAATAGGACACATTGGCATAAATCCTCTCCACAAGAGGGGGTAAGTTGAGCTCCAACTGCATACTCACAATACGGGTAGAGAGAGAACATCCCAAGATAAATCTCATGACTCGATTCTGGAACTTTTCAAGTGGCTCGAGAGCTGGTTTAGGAAGTTGACACAAGGCAGGAGACAGATAGTCAACCACTGACCGAAGTAGTAGGATGTAGAGGGTCCTCGCCACTGGGATGGAGACTCCTGCAGCATTGTTGGCAAGCCACTTGACAGGTGCAAAGCGGGGCTCCAGACGGTCAAGAAGGCTCTTCACAAAGGGATGAATTCGTTGACGAGCAGGTATAGCTGGGGTGATCCGGACAGGTGCACCTAAATACGTGTACTGTGTGCAGTGAGGGATGACATTACCACCCATGGCGAATGCGGGCAGTGCTCTGCAGTTGCGTGAAGTAAAAATCCTGCTTTTTTCTGGGGAGATAATAAGGCCACAGGAGGTAGCAGACACGTAAAAGTCATGGAGCATGTGCTGGAGGTCGTGAGTTGAGGTCGTGTGGATGCATATGTCGTCCGCATAGCAGGTAACTGTAGTACCGGGGATGACAGGAAGGAGGGAGAGTAGACGATGCATAAGGATATTGAATAGAAAAGGACTTAGCACACCCCCCTGAGGAGTACCCAGTTCAAACCGTTCATAGGAGCTATACGACCCTTTAAAAAGGACGCTTGATGTTCTGTTGCAGAGATATCCCCGAATCCATTTCAGTATGTTCCCCCGAACTCCAAAGTCCACCAGCTGGTCAAGAATAATTTCCTTGTTGGCTATATCGAAGGCAGATTTGAGGTCCAGGAAGGCGACCACACTGGTGGGAGAAAGACGGGTGTAGAGTTCAGCGAGGCAGTGATGTGTGCTCCGTTGTGGGAGGAAACCATAAAGACTGGGGGAGAGTTTATCCTGTAGACGGTGCATGAGCCGGGCAAGAAGGATGCGTTCAAACACTTTGCTGAAGCAGGAGGTGAGGGAGATAGGCCTAAATTTGTCGGTTTTAGGTTTTGGTAGAGGAATAATAGTGCTTCTGGTCCAGGCAGAGGGCACATGCCCCAAGCAAAAGCAAAGATTGAAGAGGCGCAGTAGGGGGTTACCAGGAACTTTCTGAAGAAGATGGAGAACTTGATATATAAGACCATCCTCCCCAGGGGCAGTAGCCTTAATCCTAGCAAGAGCACGTCGTAGTTCATCCTCTGTGAATGGGATGTCATCCTCTTCATCCGTCTGTAGTAATGCACCCATTAGGCGGAGGTTACGAACACTGCGGTGGGTGGAGAGTGCCTCTTGAACGTTCCCGGGAAGGTTGCAAGTTTGTGACTGTGCTGACCAGGTAGTAATGAGGTCCTGAGCGTACTCAAGTGGACTGTGGTGTAGAGCACAGGTGGGTTTCTTCTTGACAGCCTTCCTTATAAGATGCCACATAGTCCCAGCGCTAGTCTGATGGTTAATACTATCCGTAAATTTCTGCCAATACTCCGTGTGCACACACTTCTGCAGGGCAACTAGATCATCCCTCGCCAACTGATATTGGTGCAGGTGGTCAGGGGTGGGCTGTCTTTGAAAGGAGAGTCCAGCATCCACAGCTGTCCTTTCCGCCTGGGCAATACGCTGATCCAAAGTCCAGGAATGGGCCTCAGGGCGACGTGGAACGTGTGGTCTGAGAACATAATGCGTGTAGAAGTCATGTGTAGAATCCACCAGTGAGTTGTATAAGCTGTCTGGAGAAAGGAGATCAAAAGTGGGAAGGAGGTGAGAGATAAAGGAAATATAAGTGGGACAGTATTTGGGAGGGATAGAGATGCGGGTGCGGTGATGGGAGAGGGTAGCTGGAGTCTGAAGTATGGAGTATTTCAGGCTAAGGGCAACATGGTCAGAGAAGAGAGAAGGGATAGGAGAGCAGGAGACATTAGGTTCCACAAGGCCAGTTGTGAGAATGTGATCTACAGTACCCCCACGAGCGTGTGTGGCACCACCAGTATCCCAGCGGGTGAGGCGGTAGCGGCGGATGTAGTCGAGCAGAGGCTTGCCACCGCGATTGGGAGTGAGAGATGAGTCACCAAGGGCGGGGTGTCTGGCGTTAAAATCCCCCATATAGATCATTCCACTGTCTGTAGGTATTGGAAGGGCTGGTAGATTAATCACACCTGGGGCAGAGTAGACATTGCACAAGAGAGAGAGAGAGAGAGAGAGAGAGAGCTACTAACTTTACCACCAAGATGAGGGGATCTGAGACTCATAGATTTCCTCTCTCTCTCTCTCTCTCTCCTCTCTCTCTCTCTCTCTCTCTCTCTCCCTCTCTCTCTCTCTCTCTCTCTCTCTCTCTCTCCTCTCTCTCTCTTAGTAGACAGTTTCAAGTGCTTGAAAATAATAGCTTTGTGACAGAGTCAAAAAATATTATATTTTGCCTCGTTACACTTTTAAGCTGTCTTGTGAGGCATCTCTTCTTCAGTAAGTGGCCGATGGACAGGTACAACTGAAAAGTACTTGAAAACCTCCTTTAGACTTTAGAAGTTGTTTCCCGGATTTCATCATGTATTTTGCACTTGAAGGCCCTACTATGGCCTATTATAGCATGCGCCTTATAAAAAGCATATACACAACTGGGCATGTCGTGTAGACATTCAATTGACCATCCATGCCTCAGATCAGTTGCATCTATAAATACATGTTTATTGAGCCTGAAATAGTTTGCCTTGACTGATAGCGATGTGATCCAGTTAGAAGCTCTAACCTCTTGAGCCATTTTATTTTTCCTTCTTATTATAGAAAATACTTGACTCTGTGCAATTACTCCATCTGCTCACTGTGACAACTTTTGGATGTGTGATCTCATATTTCTTGGTGATCAAAGCAAATGTTATCCGCTGCTGTGAAGTATACTTGACTATGATTAGCCAGCGATAATGTCAGTCGTATAGAAATTTACTTTGAGTTGGTTCGTTTAGGGATGATTAGTCTCAGAACTGCTGGTCTTGATTGTAAAGTAAGCAGCTCTCTCTCAACTTCAGTGCCGTGTGTCCTTTTTTCAGAACTGCGGAAAGAATTCTGTTCTGATAGTGTTTTCAAGTGGCTGGAGAAGATTGACAGTGTTTAGATATTGTTTTTGCTATGAAACTACACTTATTTTTAAATTCTTAAATTCAGGAGGTGTATGCCGCATTTTCTATATGCGATATCAGTCAATTTTCTAATCTTTGAAGTCCAATTGTCTACTTTTACTTGGGAAAACTCTGCCATGAATTTCTGTTATCCAAATACTTCTCATAAATTAAATCTTATCAAGCTTTAGATATTTCAGTATTTGTAGACTCAAAAGTATCTGCTTTCCAATTAGACGTGACTTTCTTGCATTTCGATGGTCCCCAAAAGCTGGATACTTTGCGACGACAATTTTATCTTAATAGCACTTCCTGCACCCCACTCATCAGTTGTATAGAAAGAATGCATAAAATTATATATACATGCAAGTATATCCCTGAGGGCAGAAAGACCTATAGCAATAATAGCCGCGGTCACATTTGATTTGTATATTCAGGAGATTTGATTTACCATCGTTAATTTTCTTGATTTTCCAATACTGTATAGCCTAGCTGGGTTTTTGTATGTGTCAATTACATTTTGTTAGTAAGGTGGTCTTTTAACTGGTGATAGTATACAGTTTGTTTGTAATGAATTGAATATTGTTCCAGCAACAAACTCTCTGACATGTTGCCTTAATCTTATAAAAGGCTTTCATCATGGTATAAATGGATATATTTTTTTAGTCTCGATATCTTGGACATGCCGTTCAGTTAGCTAATTTTTTTTACATCTTTTTTACCACTTCCATCATCTCTTTGGGATTTTCCCCATTCCAGTTGCCTGGAATTCAAGGTTTTTTAACTACTATTACTACTACTACTACTACTACTACTACTACTAATAATAATAATAATAATAATAATAATAATAATAATAATAATAATAATAATAATAATAATAATAATAATGATGATAATGATAATGATAATGATAATAATAATAATAATAATAATAATAATAATAATAATAATAATAATAATAATTATTATTATTATTATTATTATTATTATTATTATTATTATTATTATTATTATTATTATTATTATTATTATTATTATTATTATCATCATAATCATCATCATCATCATCATCATCATCATCATCATCATCATCATCACTATTACTATTACTATTACTATTACTATTACTATTATTATTATTATTATTATTATTATTATTATTATTATTATTATTATTATTATTATTATTATTATTATTACAATGATAATGATAATAATAACCCTAATAATAGTAATGAATATGTATATATACTTTCTTTAATGCTTGTAATAGTCTGTCCCATGGCACCAACCGACCTACAACTGAAGGTCTTTAGAACTTAAATAGGACTAGTTTAGGATAGCTCGATATTAAGTTCTCCTTTTCCTATGGTCACGTCTGCTCCCATATTCTTGGATATTCGTTACACAACTGTTATTATCCCTTCACATTAGACAAGACACAGCACTCCCCATCTCTGTTTCTCATTTCTTTGTTGTTGTTTTTTTTACCGGGCCCGATGAAGGTTGTTTTCTTTGCCCATTCCAGTGTTACACTCTTGAAAAATAATATAAAAGACACTTA
>JAXCGZ010000017.1:200000-205000 GCA_037179515.1 Halocaridina rubra
ATGAATCATTCTTTACCCCGACCGGGACTCGAACCTAGGACTTATGATTACTAAGTCAAGGCGCTACCACTCACCACAGAAGGTTAAAAGGAACCCAACCTTATAGCTTATATCTGCTATACTTAAGAATGAACGCATTCTAACTGAATGCCACTATGTTCATATTACAGACTCCCCAACCTCACTTGTGGCTTCATTTTAGCATTTAATTCAAATCCCAATCTCAATCGGGCCATGAAATTATCAAATAAGCACATTACATATGTGAAAACATGAATCATTTTTTACCCCGACTGGGACTCGAACCTAGGACTTATGATTACTAAGTCAAGGCGCTACCACTACACCACAGAAGGTTAAAAGGAACCCAACCTTATAGCTTATATCTGCTATACTTAGGAATGAACGCATTCTAATTGAATGCCACTATGTTCATATTACAGATTCCCCAACCTCACTCGTGGCTTCATTTTAGCATTTAATTCAAATCCCAATCTCATTCGGGCCATGAAATTATCAAATAAGCACATTACATATGTGAAAACATGAATCATTTTTTACCCCGACCGGGACTCGAACCTAGGACTTATGATTACTAAGTCAAGGCGCTACCACTACACCACAGAAGGTTGAAAGGAACCCAACCTTATAGCTTATATCTGCTATGCTTAGGAATGAACGCATTCTAACTGAATGCCACTATGTTCATATTACAGATTGCCCAACCTCACTCGTGGCTTCATTTTAGCATTTAATTCAAATCCCAATCTCATTCGGGCCATGAAATTATCAAATAAGCACATTACATATGCGAAAACATGAATCATTTTTTACCCCGACCGGGACTCGAACCTAGGACTTATGATTACTAAGTCAAGGCGCTACCACTACACCACAGAAGGTTAAAAGTAACCCAACCTTATAGCTTATATCTGCTATACTTAGGAATGAACGCATTCTAATTGAATGCCACTATGTTCATATTACAGATTCCCCAACCTCACTCGTGGCTTCATTTTAGCATTTAATTCAAATCCCAATCTCATTCGGGCCATGAAATTATCAAATAAGCACAATACATATGTGAAAACATGAATCATTTTTTACCCCGACCGGGACTCGAACCTAGGACTTATGATTACTAAGTCAAGGCGCTACCACTACACCACAGAAGGTTAAAAGTGGCATTCAGTTAGAATGCGTTCATTCCTAAGTATAGCAGATATAAGCTATAAGGTTGGGTTCCTTTTAACCTTCTGTGGTGTAGTGGTAGCGCCTTGACTTAGTAATCATAAGTCCTAGGTTCGAGTCCCGGTCGGGGTAAAAAATGATTCATGTTTTCACATATGTAATGAGCTTATATATATATATATATATATATATATATATATATATATATATATATATATATATATATATATATATATATATATATATATATATATATATATATGCACACACACACAGATCTAGGAGTAAACATACTGGCAGATTTGTCTCCAGAAATACATGTAAATGACATAGTAAGGGCAGCATATGCATTCTAATCAAATGTAAGGGTAGCCTTCAGGCACATGGACAAGGAAATGTTCAGAAATATTTATGTAACCTATTTGAGGCCAAGACTTGAATATGCAGCCCCCTTTTGGAATCCGCACTTGAAAAAGCACATAGCTAAGCTTGAAAAAGTTCAAAGACATGCCACGAAACTGGTGCCAGAAATACGCAATCTCAGTTATGATGAGAGGCTGAGGGAATTAGACTTACCATCACTCGAAACCAGAAGATTGAGGGGGGATATGGTGACAGTCTTTAAATTCCTTTATGGTTATGATAGAGTGGATAGAGATCGATATTTTGATATGGCTGGCTCTAGAACAAGAGTTCATAGTTTGAAGCTTCGTAAGAAAACTTCTTTCAGGATGTAAGGAAATACTTTTTCAGTGTAAGAGTAGTTGATAATTGGAATTGGCTAAGCGAGGAAGTAGTTAATGGTATCTCAATCCATAGTTTTAAGGACAGGTATGATAAGTATCACTAAGTACAAAATGGAACCGATCAGGAGACGGGAAGATACGAGCTTTTGGGCTCTTTCCCGTAAACACAATTAGGTAATCACACTCATTCACTCACACACACACACACACACACACACACACACACACACACACACACACACACACACACACACACACACACACACACACACATCAACCTTACAGCCACAAAGGTATGCAAAGCGCTGATGGATTTAGATGTTCATAAAGCTACAGGTCCTGATGACATATACCCTCATGTGCTTAAAAAATGCGCAAACACAATATCAGTGGCATTAAGTATCATATTTAAGGAGTCACTGGAGTCGGGGGAGATTCCAAGATGCTGGAAACAAGGAAATGTGATACCTATCTTCAAAAAGGGAAGGAGGGATACGGCTCTGAACTATAGACCAGTTTCCTTGACCAGCATAGTTTGCAAACTTATGGAGAAACTACTAAGGAAACATATCTCTCTTCACTTGGAATCCTTCAACTTTTTGTCAGTGAGGCAACATGGCTTCAGAGAAGGTAGATCAACAGTAACAAACTTATTAGAATTTTATGATGAGGTAAGCCAAATCTTACAGGAAAGAGAGGGCTGGGCAGATTGCATATTCCTAGACTTCCAGAAAGCGTTTGACACTGTTCCACATGGGAGACTTATAAGGAAACTGCACTCAATGGCTAGAATAGGTGGAAATGTTTTGGAATGGATAAAAACTTACTTAGAAGGAAGGGAACAGAGGGTTAGAGTAAGACACTCAGTGTCTGAATGGAGAAGAGTTAGTAGTGGAGTTCCACAGAGTTCAGTTTTAGGGCCACTTTTGTTCCTTGTATATGTAAATGACCTACCAGAGTCTGTAAATTCATTCATGAATATGTTTGCAGATGATGCAAAGATTGTGAAGAAAGTAAAAAACGAGAACAATGGTAGAGAACTTCAGGAGGATCTAAATAATCTGCATGAGTGGTCAGAAAAGTGGCTAATGAAATTCAATACCTCAAAATGTAAGGTAATGAGAATGGGTACAAGTGCAAGAAGGCCCAAGCTTGACTACTCGGTGGCTGGAGTACAACTTCAAGAGACAGAAAATGAGAGAGACCTAGGAGTAAGCATACTGGCAGATTTGTCTCCAGAAATACATATAAATGGCATAGTAAGGGCAGCATATGCATTCTTATCAAATGTAAGGGTAGCCTTCAGGCACATGGACAAGGAAATGTTCAGAAATATTTATGTAACCTATGTGAGGCCAAAACTCGAATATGCAGCCCCCTTTTGGAATCCGCACTTGAAAAAGCACATAGCTAAGCTTGAAAAAGTTCAAAGACATGCCACGAAACTGGTGCCAGAAATACGCAATCTCAGTTATGATGAGAGGCTGAGGGAATTAGACTTGCCATCACTCGAAGCTAGAAGAGTAAGGGGGGATATGGTGACAGTCTTTAAATTCCTTCATGGTTATGATAGAGTGGATAGGGATCGATATTTCGATATGGCTGGCTCTAGAACTTGAGGTCATAGTTTGAAGCTTCGTAAGAAAACTTCTTTGCAGGATGTAAGGAAATACTTTTTCAGTGTAAGAGTAGTTGATAATTGGAATTGGCTAAGCGAGGAGGTAGTTAATGCTATCTCAATCCATAGTTTTAAGGACAGGTACGATAATTATGACTAAGTCTAAAATGGAACCGATGAGGAGACGGGAAGATACGAGCTTTGGGCTCTTTCCCGTAAACACAATTAGGTAATCACAATTAGGTAATCACAGTCTTTAAATTCCCTCATGGTTATGATAGAGTGGATAGGGATCGATATTTTGATATGGTTGGCTCTAGAACTAGAGGTCATAGTTTGAAGCTTAGTAAGAAAACTTCTTTGCAGGATGTAAGGAAATACTTTTTCAGTGTAAGAGTAGTTGATAATTGGAACTGGCTAAGCGAGGAGGTAGTTAATGCTATCTCAATCCATAGTTTTAAGGACAGGTATGATAAGTATCACTAAGTATAAAATGGAACCGATGAGGAGACGGGAAGATACGAGCTTTGGGCTCTTTCCCGTAAACACAATTAGGTAATCACACACACACACACACACACACACACACACACACACACACACACACACACACACACACACACACACACTTGTTGCAAGAGGCAAGAAGGTTAAATGATGAAAGAAATGAAGAATAGAAGAAAAATTTTCGTTACGGAATACTTCCAGACAAAGGGGAGATAAAGAAGATAATGATAGAAGATCAGGGGATGGGGCCTCATTAAGATTGTTATACACAAATGCTGATGGATTAGCTGGTAAGGCAGTAGAATTAAAAGATAGGATTCACAACAGTAAGGCAGATATAGTAGCAATTACAGAGACTAAGTTGAGTGAGGACATAAACAGTGTCACAGTTTTTCCTAAGGGCTTCAGAATACTAAGGGTTGAAAGATCTGAGAGGACTGGTGGAGGGATAGCACTGCTCATAAGTGAGAGGATTCAAGTTGAAGAAATAAACTTGGCTATAGAAAGTGAGTTCAAGGAATTTCTTGTTGCTCGCATAAATACTGGGTCAGAGAGCATTATAATAACTGTTGTATACAACCCACCAAGGAACCAAAATAGGCTTGAAATTTATGAGGAAAGTCATATAGGTACGATTGAAGTCATAAACTCAGTTGTTAACACGGCGCGGGAGAAAAAATGTAGGATTTTGATTATGGGAGACTTTAATCATAAAGAGATAGATTGGATAAATCTTGACCCACACAGTGGTGAGGACTCATTTGGGGCAAGATTCCTAGATTGCGTACAAGGGAATTTCCTACACCAACATGTAATGGAACCAACAAGAGCCAGGGGTGGGGATGAGCCATCACTACTTGATCTAGTGTTCACAGATAATGTGTTGGATATTGAAAATATTGAGTATGAACCACCAATTGGAAAGAGTGACCACTGTG